>JAKUCV010002921.1:11792-26826 GCA_028386065.3 Turnera subulata
AAATAGCATACCTTGACCTCCTTATAAAGTTTCTTCTCCCACATACACAACTCCTCCAAACTGTGAGATAGGTTATTGAATTTTCTATAATCATAGTTCCCAATTGCATCTATGCCCGACTTGAATCTCATTGAATCAGTTTTATTCAGCACTGCATCAGCTGGAGACCGTGCAGGCACAAAGACGGAAGGAGCTATGGAATCAACAATCCAAATGGCACATGCTGCAGACAACACATGATAAGAAAATATGTCAATTCATAACCATACCTTTAAGTTTGGCATTTTAACATAAACCCCTGATGCCATTTTGCAGATTGCTAGTTCAAACCATACCTTTAAGTTTGGCGCATATTGGCTTATGGGGCCGTTTTCCTGCCTCGAGCAACAGGGAGACCTCTTCTCCATAGGTAAAGGCAGAGTTAAAAGCATCCCCTACTTCTTTTGCTAATTGTTGAGGAGTGATTGGTCCCAACTCCTCCTCCTCCTCTGAACCCTCAGCTATTTCTGTGGCAAGCTTACTTCCTGTGCTCTCTGTGTTGATTGATTGATGCGAGCAACCGGAGCTGCTGGCCTCAGGAGGGACACCTGCGTTGTTCACCGCAAAATCGTCATTCCCGGCTCTTCCTACACTAATACCTGAACCTGAACCTTTCCTAGTGTACCTTTTCTCCGATCTCGCGGGAGAGGAATGGTAGTCTGTCTTGTCTTCTTCTTCTTCTTCTTCTTCAGGAAGAGGTTCTAAATCAGGGATTCCCTCCTCCTTCCTGATTCTTCTCCATTTGCTCTCATCATCATCATCTTCAGCAGGTGCAGGGATATTTATCTTATTAAGACGGGGAGGAGAGCTAGGAGGAGGAGGAGGATGATAGATAATGTTTACATTGAAAGGATTATATTTATCCCAAGCATTCCTCCCTTCTCCTCCTTGATCAGTAGCAGTGTACCAAAACTCATTAGCCGGAGGATAATTACCAATACCAGACAATGCACGATCAATATCAGACACTTGAGGGTTCTCTTTGTAATTAGCCGCAGCAGCAGCTGCTTCTTCACCATCTTTCCCCTCCTCCTCCTTTTTCTTATTAGAAGAAGACGTTCCTTCTCCTTCTCCTTCGCATTCCGAACAGCAAAGTGACGATTCAGAATCAGAATCGGATGATGAGAATTTCAGGTGCGAAAGATGATGATCATCATCATCATCCTGGGGACCTGAAGGGATGAGGATCAAATCTTCCTCCACAAATCGATTGAAGGAATCGGATAGGGCTTGTAGGGATTGGAAGTACATGGAGTGGGCAAACGCCAGAGCATAGCGACACCCGACTGCGGCCTTAATCAACTCCTTCCTCTCCCTGCAACGTTTAACTAACATTGAATTACACGACCACATCTATCTTTCTTAATTCGTCCCTACCTACTATAAGTCTATATTGTAGCACCAAAAACCCTAAACCCCTAGAATCATAAAGTACCGAAGCTTGATAGCCACGAAAGCCATATACTGATTACTTCGGTGAGTTTAATAAATTTATCAATTCTTGTTATTTATATAAGCGTAAGCCAGAGGTTGTTTCAACAGAGTTTTCTAGCCAACTTCGTTTTCTTTTTTTTTTTTTTCCTTTTTCAGTCAACAATACGAAAAGGGTCGGTCCCTTTTTTTGTTTTTAAATAATTATTTAATTTTTGAATTTGTAAAATATATTTTTGATTGTATACCTCTTTATTAATTAACTTTTTTTTGTTGAATTCTGTGATTAATTTAACGGTAAACCAATAAAAGCGTGTTGATTTGTACTCCCTCTGTTTTTTATTACTAGTTTTTCTGCACGTGCGATGCACGTAGCACGGTAATACATAATATAATTATTTTTCATAGTAATAATTATTCAAATAATAAATAAATTATGTAAATATAAATTTTTAAATTGTATTATTGTTTTTAATGGATTTTGACATAATATAGTAATATATTACTACGATAACATTCTAAAAATCATTATTTATAAATAAAATAAAATTTTTTAAATTATTGAAAAAATAATAAATTAAAGTAATTTATGAAAAATGTGCAAGTGGAAATAATAGTACTTTTTCTATTTGTAAATTATTTATTCGTATTTTGTAATTTTACACAATAATTTTTATATTTTTAATATTTTAGTTAAGATCTTCCAGATATGTATAGTATATATCATAAGGTTTGCTGATTTACAAATATGAAAAACAATATTACTAACTATAATACATGTTAAATTTTTTATATAATTGACTATTTATAATTTTTTTATATAAATTATAAGTTTATCTATAGTCATCTTTTATTCTATTTTATTTCATTCATTTGAATTATTAAACATCATTTTTTTAATAGAAAACTCATATAAATTATTTTCATTTATTTTACATAAGACACGATTCTATCAAAATTTAAATTATTTTTTGCATATAATTTTCATTCATCGGTAATAATTAACATAATATAAATTTTTTAATAATTTTAAAAAATATTATATGATAATAAATAATTTTTTTCACATATTTTATCTTTTTATGTCAATTTTTAAATTTCGATAATTATTTTGTATAATATTATTCTATAACACACTTGTATTTGCACCTTTAATTTTCTCTCTTTACCTTAATTCCATGGATTTTATATTAATTATTTTTAATAATTTATGCAGCATGATATATTTTTAAAATTTTATATTGGTTCTAAATTTTTTTCAATTTTTTGACATATATATCCTATTTGTTTTGACATATAAGATATCGTATTATGTTTTTAAATTTTTTTAAAGTCAATATGAGGATAATTATTCTTTTCAATTTATTACATGCTTTCATCATTTATATATTAGTTTGAATTTATTAGATAGTTTCAAGAAACTTTGTGCATATTCAAGGTGTCACGATTATTCTTCTTGATAGTCGATGTTCTTGTTTCTAATTTTTGCTAAGTGTTCAAGTTATTTTTTGTAATTATATTTTTGTAGTAGTTGTTTTTGGATTACTTTTATTGGCTAGTTACTCTTCATATAATCTAAAGCGTGTTCAGATAGAAATCCTTAAATTGAATTTTCTTTAAAGGTATTTGTTGATGTTCATGATATTATAAACTATATAATATATAATATCAAATTATATATCTATATACTATTTATAAAAACACGAACTCATCTAATTAAATGGCACCGAAATTGAAAGACGAAAATACCCTTACTTAATATTAATATAAGAAATAATGAATGACGTGCCATACATCAATGAATGATATGTAGTCTCAAATAATAATTCTTTTTTATATAATTTCATCATAATACTCCTTGGCCAATAATTATCTAAATAATTATGAAGAAGAACATTGGAAAAAAAAATATATGTAGAAGAAAATTAGAATACTCGAAGAACGAAAAATAATGACGAAGATACTTATTATCAACAAAGAGCATCTCAAATAATAATTCTTTTTTATAGAATTTCATCGTAATACTCCTCGCTCAAAATTATCTAAATAACTATGAAGAAGAACATTGAAAAAATATATGAAGAAGAAAATTAGAATACTCAAAGAATGAAGAATAATGACAAAGATACTTATTATCAACAAAGAGCACCAAAATTAAAAGATAAAAATACCCTTACTTAATATTAATATAACAAATAATGAATGATGTGCCAAACATTAATAAATGATATGTAGTCCCTATAATAATTTTTTTGTATAGAATTTCATCATAATACACCTACACAACCACACAAAATTATCTAAATAATTAATATAAGTAATAATAAAAAAGAATAATCACAAGAATTCATGATAGATGTAGTTCTAATGAGAACGTATGATAAATGAATTTATAACTTATTTTCAATAAGAATTATGGTGAAAAAAATCCAAAAATAGTTGAATAGTCAACAAAAATTGGGAACAAGAACAATGACTGCAAAAAAAAATAATAACAAAGTAAAAAAATAATCACAAGAAATTTTTGACTGCTGTTTTTGTGATTTTCTAACAGCAAGAACTATAAGAAAGAAAAATCGAAAAACATTAGAATACTCGGCGAAAACTACCAACTACAATAAACACTATGAAAAGGAATAATAGTGAAAAATAATAATATAATTTAATAATTAAAATTATAAAATTTAGAATATCAAAGGATTAATAAATATTATTAACTACAATTGATTTAAAAATTTTAAGTTTAATAAAAAAATTAATTCTAAACAATTCATATCGGTTTGTCTATAATGTAAAAAAAATAACAAAGAAAAAAAATAATGACAAGAAATTCATGATTGATGTATTTGTAGTTTATTAACAGCAAGAACTATAAGTAAGAAAAATAAAAAAATAATAGATAGTTAACAAAAACTACCAACAACAACAAACATTATGAAAATGAATAATTGTGAAAAATAATAATAGAATTTAATTATTAAAATTTAAAATTTATAATATCAAAAGATTAATAAATACTAATAACAATAATAGATTTATAAATTTTAATTTTAATACAAAAATTAATTCTAAACAATTCATATCGGTTTGTCTATAATGTAAAAAAAATAACAAAAATGAAAAAATAATCACTTGAAATTCATGATTGATGCATTTGTTGTTTCTTAAGAACAAGAAATATGAGAAAACAAAATGAAAAAAATCAATAGAATAGTCAACGAAAACTACCAACAACAACAAACACTATGAAAAATAATAATAGTAAAAAGTAATAATATAATTTAATAATTAAAATTATAAAATTTAGAATATCAAAGAATTAATAAATTTTATTAGCAATAATTGATTTATAAATTTTAATTTTAATACAAAAATTAATTCTAAATAATTCGTATTGGTTTGTCTATAATTTTAAAAATATTTTCCTACATTATATATAAGTTCTTATCAATATAACAATTATATATAAGGTTTTATTTGTATTCTCTCAATAACTACTAAAAATTACGAAGAATAATAATTACTGGAGAATATAGAACTATGGGGAATAACAGTCAAAAAGTTAAAGAAAACTATAAACAGAATATCATCTACAAAATAGAATAATCATAAAATAATCACAGGAATTCATGACAAATGCATTTTTAATAATTTAAATTATAAAATTTATAACACCAAAGGATTAATAAATACTATTAACAATAATTGATTTATAAATTTAAATTTTAATACAAAAATTAATTCTAAACAATTCATATCGGTTTGTCTATGATGTAAAAAAAATAACAAAGAAAAAAATAATCACAAAAAATTCATGATTGATGCGTTTGTTGTTTTTTAACAACAAGAACTGAAACACTCCGACCTGTATTTACCGTGGTTCACGGTAACTACGTGGGTCATCTTATTACTACTAAGATAACATACAGAAAGTATAGAAGAGTGAAACCCAAGCATAACATATCGTAGCAAACCACACACGTCACCCCAGCACAGGGACAATTATTACAACAACAACCTCAATAGTAATCAGCAACAGAGGCAGAGTGAACACACAACAGCAGCGGAAGACTTGAAAATAACAGCACACCACACAAATGTAAGATGCAAGGGAGTATGGATCCGGGTCTGGTAGAGGGTAGTCCACAGCTTGCCTGGTACGATCTTGTACTAAGAACAATCAAATCTACATGACCGAGTCACGTAGGCGAGGGGTGAGTCCGAAGTGCTCACCGGGTGAAATCCATAAGTAATATTTAATATACAAGCAACCATTACGACCAAGTTATCATAAGAACAATCAGCACATAACATCTACAGATCTTACTCTCACAGGTTGTCTCCTCTAACAACTAGCCTATTAGACTTAATCAATTTTATTAGTAGGGCCCCTATCACAAATTAAATGTTGGCCGTGCCTGGTAGCCGAACTAGCTAGTTTAATAAAAAGGGTAATTAATAAATATCATTTTATGATAATAGATAATATAAATATTAAAAAATTAATAGAATTATCATTTTTATTAAATATTTAATTTAATATTAAAAATTATATAATTTAAAATATCATGAAAATCAACAAACATTGTAAAAAAAATTCAATTCAATAATTGCTATACAAAAATTTATTCTGATCAATTCATACTCTTTTAGATTATACGAAGAATAATTAGTGAATATCATCAATCGAAAAACAATTATTTCAAAAATATAAATATGAAAAAGAACTTGAATACTTAGGAAAAATTATAAGTCTGCTATAACAACTCTCTTATAGTATAAAATTCATAAAATTAGTAGAATTACTTTCTTTATAAGATATATAATTTAGTATTATAAATTATATAATTTAGAATATCAGGAATATCAACAAATATTGTTGACGAAAATTTAATTAAGGATTGCTATACAAAAATTATTATGAACAGTTCCTACCCCTCTTGATTATACGATGAATAATTAGGGAATAACAACAATAAAAAAATGACTACTGCAAAAACATAACTCTAAGAAAAATGGATACTTATATAGAAGTCAACAAATTAATAGAATTATCTTCTAAATATATAATCTGATATTAGAAATTGTATAATTTAGATTATCATGAACATAATAAATATTATTATATGATAATGATCAATGTAAACTCTTAACAAACTACTAGAATTACCCTTTTTATTAAATATATAACTTGATATTATATATTATATAGTTTATAATATCATGAACATCAACAAATATCTTTAAAGAAAATTCAATTTAAGGATTTCTATACAAACAATAATCTGAACAGGCTTTAGATTATATGAAGAGTAACTAGCCAATAAAAGTAATCCAAAAACAACTAGAACACTTAGCAAAAATTAGAAACAAGAACATCGACTATCAAGAAGAATAATCGTGACACCTTGAATATGCACAAAGTTTCTTGAAACTATCTAATAAATTCAAACTAATATATAAATGATGAAAGCATGTAATAAATTGAAAAGAATAATTATCCTCATATTGAATTTAAAAAAATTTAAAAACATAATACGATATCTTATATGTCAAAACAAATAGGATATATATGTCAAAAAATTAAAAAGAATGAAACTCAGGTAATCTTGATTTTATACCTTCAACAGTATTCGATTATGATTGCTGTTATTATGTGAATAATTAATTAAGTCACTAAATCGCTAAAAGCATCCCTTTTTTTTTTTTTTTTGAGGGAAACTAAAAGCATCCCTTAAATAAGTGTTTCCGTGGAAGAGAATGTTGATTCACCGATAAATAATAATGATTCCACGAATCTATGGGTTGGTTGAACCAGTAAATTATTAACCAACTTTATTTGGAAAAATGGATAGACTTCGTGAATCGTGGGAAACGGCCACCTTAAAAGATTTGTCTTGTAATAAACAAACAAATTATTAGTGTTAGAATTGATTTTTATGCATTTTTAGGGATCTTTCACCGCCTTTCTCTTTCCCTTTTTAGTGTTAGAATTGATTTTTAAACTTTCTTCTATGGGCCGTTGATTTGTAAACGTTGCAAGGACACAGCAACAGTGAATTACTGTGCCATCGCATGTATATTAAAATATATATTTAATTATATACGAAATTACCATAATACCCCTGTTAAGAAAATATTATTGCCAAATCAGGGGCCAGTGCTTCAACCCTTCAAATTACATGCATTTAGAGGGAATGGTGTCGTCAATACGGATCCAAGTTTCACAGGACTGTCAGGGGAAATGGTAAGATATGCCCATGGCAATCCTTTGGCCCTTAGGTTCTTGGGTTGCGATATGTTCAGGAAGGATAAGGAAACCTGGGGAAGTGCGATAAGAAAACTGAGAAACTCTCCTCACAGGGACATCCAAAATGTTCTAAAACTAACTTGTGATGGGCTGGAGTGGCAGGAGCAAAAAATACATTTGGATATTGCATGTTTTTTTAATGGGTAGGCTGTACATGAGATTGAAGCCATTCTTGGAGATGCTAAGCATGCAATAGGACGTCTCAAGGATAAGTGTCATATTACCGTGTGTCTTGATGAGGAGATGTGTGGCGAGGAGGAAAGAGTAGGAATGCATGACTTGATATTGAATGAAAGCTCACACAGATGACTCAAAAGCTGGCTCCAAGAGGTGGAGCGTGATAATTTTATTGATAGGAGTCAATTACAGAGAGGAAAAAGAAAGGAATAGCTTCCAAATACCAGTACAAGATAACTAAGAAGGGAGGTGAGAATGAGAATCTTCTAAACAACAACTTATCTGCTAAAACCCGTAGGCTTTGTACCTATAAATAGTACCAACCGTTTCCACAATTCTCGCATATTTGTTAGTCTTCTTACGTCACGCCTCAGAGGATGTAACCGTCGAGTCTCCTAGAAGGCTCCTTGGCTCTCGTGCTTCTTCTAGGTGTCTCCCCTACAGAAACGGTGTTCTGCTTTGGATGGGCCTCATCTTCCTGACCTGGACCTTCACTCAACTGCTGGACTTGATCCCGTTGGGCCTTCCCCATAACAATACCCCCATCTCCACTTTGAACCTTGTCCTCAAGGTTCATACTTGGATACTTACGACATAAGTCAGCCTTGTTCTCCCAAGTTGCAGCAGAAGATGGAAGTCCTTCCCAACGGATTAGCCACTCTTCCACCCGGGCATCATTCTCTTGGAGTACACGCATATCGAGCACTTCGGCAGGTTGTAAAATCATCGTTGTGGTTGAATCCACCAAATGAAGTGGTGTGATCTGCTGGTCAGGGACTCCTTTACACCCTTTGAGTAGCGAAACATGAAAGATGGGGTGGATCCTAGCTTCCTCAGGTAGGACGAGTTTATAAGCTACTGCACCAATGCGTTTGACAACTTTAAAGGGGCCAAAATATCGTCGGCCAAGCTTGCTGTGACGACGCAAGCGGAATGACATTTGCCGGTAGGGTTGCAGTTTTACATACACCCAATCCGCTTCCTGAAACTCCACTTCTCTTCGTTTCTTATCCGCATAAAACTTCATACGATCTTGTGCCCTGTGCAAATTATGCTTTAATTGTTTCAAGACTTCATCCCTGTGTAACATCTGAGCTTCAACCAATGCATTATCAGTAGAGCCACGCACATAACGTATGACAGTGGGTGGTGGCCTGCCATAGAGGACTGCAAATGGGGACATCTGAGCCGAAGTTTGGTAGGCTGCATTATACCAATACTCAGCCCAAGGCAACATGGTCATCCAGGAAGATGGAGTATCAGCAACGAAGCATCGTAAATACATCTCTAGACACTTGTTGAGAGCTTCGGTTTGCCCGTCGGTTTGGGGATGGTAAGACGTACTCTGTGCAAGGGTAGTGCCATGCAGACGGTGAACCTCCTTCAAAAAATTGGTCATAAAACGAGGATCACGATCAGAGATAATGGATACGGGTACTCCATGCAGGCGAATGATCTCAGTGACAAAAGCCTTAGCCACATCTTCGCTGGTAAATGACCCTTTTAGACCAACAAAGTGAGCATATTTTGACACACAACCACCATAATCGCTGTCTTCCCTTGAGAAAGAGGTAAACCTGTGATGAAATCCATTGACACACTTTCGAAAACCAATTCGGGAATAGGTAATGGCTGTAGGAGTCCCGCAGGGCTTAGGCAGCAATCCTTCATCTGTTGACAAATCTGACTTTCAGAAACCCAATTTTGAACATCTTTACGCATACTCTGCCAATAAAAACTTGTTGCCAATCGATGAAATGTACGCGTAACTCCAGCATGACCCCCTAACAGAGTAGAATGGAATTCTTGAAAGAGAGTCCATCGTAGTGGAGAATCTGAAGGGACCACCAATCTGTCTCGAAAAAGCAGTAACCCTTCCTTGAACTGAAACCCGGTTGTAGCGGTAGCATTTGCTGTTAATTTGTCTTGCAATTCTCGCAATTCAGGGTGTACTTTATTTGCCTCCTTCAACTGTGGCACAATATTAAGAGTAGTAGCAGACATTGCCAAAAAGGCTGCAGCAGGAACACGAGAGAGTGTATTTGCTGCGAGGTTGTCCTTCCCTGGCCGATAGATGATGTCAAAATCAAACCCCAAGAGCTTACTCAACCACTTTTGTTGCTCGGGAGTCTGAATGACCTGGTCAGTCAAGTTTTTGAGTGCGTGTTGATCAGTAAACATAACAGGCGCACTTATTCCTTAAAGCATGATCATATATATCCAACTCACCAATTACTTTCATGGTAAAATAAGAAACAAAGGCATTTTGTTTCTCACTCTCACTCACTTCAGGCTATTCACAACATATATAAACATAACAGGCAAGTACAACGTATTGTTGACTTCAAAATCAAAGCCAATTGCATGTCTTTCATGTTAGTCATATAATATTTAATGTACTCAGTTGGTAAAAAGAATACGTTCAGAACCCGATGAATGAGCTTCCAATTTAAAGAGACACAGTATAATACACAGTTGTTGTACTGTGAATAGACAACCAACACAGTGCCTTAACATATCATTAAATAGATATACATGTATATATAGTTTACATACTATGGAACTCTAGTGTAACACGAGTACAAGAGGATAGATTTGAGTGCTATCTATCAGGATCAGGCTTATCACAGGGATCATGTTTATCACCTCCTAACACTCCCCCGCAAATTGAACCGGGTGGAGAGCAAAGGTTCAGTTTGGTTCTAAGTAATTGAAAACGCCGTTGCGTCGATGGTTTTGTCAAGAGATCAGCAAGCTGGCCATTGCTTTGGACGAATTGAACTCTGAGCTTCTTTGCTGCAATTTGTTCCCGAACAAAATGATAATCCAAGGTTACATCCTTCTTGCGTCGATGCTGTACAGGATTGTGACACAAGTATGTTGCTCCAATGTTGTCACACCATAGGATAGGAACAGAGTGTTGAATCCCCAGTTCTCCCAACAAGGACTGAATCCAGATTACCTCCGTCGATCCATCAGCCACTGCCTTGTATTCCGCTTCCGTGGATGACCGGGCAACAGTTCTTTATTTCCTCGAAGACCAGGAAATCAAGTTCTTCCCAAGATAGACCAGATAACCTCCAGTCGAACGACCATCATCCAAACTACCACCCCAGTCAGCATCCGTGAAGACCTGAAGAGTTTGGTCACGCTGACGATACAACTGCAATCCATACCCAATTGTATGTTTAAGATATCGTAATATCCGTTTGATAGCATGATAATGATCATCCATTGGAATTTGCATGAACTGACTGACCCGGTTGACTGCAAAAATTATGTCTGGCTGAGTTAGGCCAAGATATTGGAGGGAGCCAACCAGAGTACGATATAGCGTTGGATCAGAAAACTGTTTGCCACCATCCTTTGAAAGCTTCTTACTAGTGGATACCGGAGTTTGTAATGCCTTACAATCTTGCATTCCAGCCTTGCGAAGAAGATCAGAGATATATTTGCGTTGTGTCCAGAGTAAGCCATCATTGTTGGGAGTTAACTCGATACCCAGAAAGTAGCTGACTGAGCCTAAGTCTTGTATGAAAAATTCCACTCCCAATGTGTTGATTAAATTGGTGATAAACTTTGGATTGTTTCCAGTAACCAAGATATCGTCAACGTAGATTAACACGTAGGCAAGCACAGGATCATGTTTATAAACCATAAGAGAGGAATCGGATTGAGAGATATGAAACCCTTGGGTAAGAAAAAAATCACTGAGGCGCTTGTACCAAGCCCTTAGTGTAAGTTGCATGTGTTGGGTGGGTCCAAACACATATGGAGCCCATACCCATTTGGCAAGTCACACATGTGACTTAGAAAAGAAAAAAAAGAGTGTGAGTGGTAGTGTGTGCGTGTGAGGCAGCAAAAAGAAAAGCAGCAGAAAAATTAGAGAAGGAGAGGCAGAGAGTTGACGAGTGAAGAGGAAAGAAAAAGGGGGTATGCTCCTCATCTTTGCAAGCCTTGATCGGGTAGCAAATGAAGTCCAATCTTGATGAGATTTCAGTATGTTGTTCTCCTCTTCAAGTTCTACAAAGTGAATGGAGCTGATCGTTGTGAAGCTTCATGTTTCCGGGTATTGGTGTTATACCTATTTGGTGAGACTTACCCACTTCTCCTCTAATTTGTTGCTTGTAATCCACTAGTATAGTGATGAGTTTATTGTTGGAGCCAAGATATATTGTTCTTGATGTTGCTACTAGTGTGTTAGTCTCTAGTTTTATCTAGAGAGGAGTATTTGTTGTGAACCCATTATTATTTCATATAGTGGAAGATTGACGGACTTCGGTCCCGTAGTTTTTACCCCGCCTTGGAGGTTTTCCATGTATATTCAGTGTTGTGGTTGTATTGGTTTTGATTGCTAGCATTAATTTGGTTGGTTGATTGATATCTCATTTTGATGGTGCAAAGAGGGGAAAGAAATTGACCGGGTTATTCCGCTGCGCATTTAATTCCGGTTGATTTTGTTGTTGTGTTGAATTGGTGTGATATTTCCCCAACAAACTGGTAGTGGAGCTTTGGTACATTGTTTGTGGTTTCTTGTGCATATCAAAATGGAGGATAAAGCTAGCTTAATAAAACTCACTTCATCGAATTACTCTGTGTGGAAGATGTATATGGAGGATCATTTGTACTGCAATGATTTGTTTGGGCCCATTGAGTGTGAGGGCTAAAAAGCTGCAAGTACAAGTGACAAGGAGTGGAACTCTTTGAATAGGAAGACAATTGCTAATATCCGTAAGTGGATTGATGTAAGTGTGGTTCACCATGTTAGTCAGATCACAGATGCTTATGAGTTGTGGAAGAAGCTGGAAGATTTGTTTGAGAAGCGGAGTGCGCAGAACAAGGCCTTTCTGATTAAAAGACTTGTGAATCTGAAGTATTCGAATGGGCATGATATGTCAGAGCACTTAAATAACTTCCAAGGGATCTTGAACCACTTGACCACTTTGGGGATAAATCTAGATGATGAAGTACAAGCATTGATTTTGTTGAGTTCTTTGCCAGATAGTTGGGAGACTTTGACAGTATCTTTTAGCAATTCTGCTTGTGCTGTGAAGCTCACTTTAGAAGCAGTGAAGGATAGTGTGTTGGATGAAGCCGTCAGGAGGAAAGAATTGGGGGTTAAGTCCACTGATTTAGAGGCCCATGTTACAGAGAACAGGGGGAGGAGCAAGAGCAGAAAACCACGAGAGAGGAAACATTCCAAGTCTCGTGACAAGGAGAAAGAATGGAAGCCTAGAGGAAATTTCAAATTCAGAAGTGAGATTAGATGCTACTACTGTGACAAGCCGGGACATATCAAAAGAGAGTGTAGTAGTTTCAAGAGAGATCAAGAAAAGGGAGAAGGAAAGAAGGTTGCCAAAGGAGATTCAAGTGCAGTGGAAATTGATTCTGAGGATGATTCCTTCCTTTTATATGAGGAGGAGAGCATTAATGTTGCACAGCAAGAATATACATGGGTTTTAGACAGTGGTGCTTCCCGACATGTCACACCTTGTAGAGAGTTCTTTAGTACCTACAAGAGTGGTGACTTTGGGTCATTGAAGATGGGTAACAAGTCCGATGCTCGGGATTGTTGGTGTCGGTGATATTTGTCTAGAAACCAATCTTGGGTGTAAGTTGCTACTCAAGGATGTGAGACATGTTCCGGATCTTCGATTGAATTTGATCTCTACCGGCATTCTTGATGATGAGGGATATCACAGTAGCTTTGGTAATAGGGTTTGGAAGCTTACTAGAGGTAAAGGTGCAATTGTCTTGGCAAAAGGGAAAAAGGAGAATACTCTCTACCGGACTCAAGCAAAGCCATGCTATGATGAAGTAAATATCGTTGAGCATGAAGTCTCTATGGAGTTGTGGCATAAGAGACTTGGACACTTGAGTGAGAAAGGCCTACAATTGCTTGCAAAGAAAGAGTTAAAAGTAATGCTCTTGATTTAGTTCACATTGATGTTTGTTTCATGAGTGATAGATCCAATGGAGGTGC
This sequence comes from Turnera subulata, assembly GCA_028386065.3. Taxonomy (NCBI): domain Eukaryota; kingdom Viridiplantae; phylum Streptophyta; class Magnoliopsida; order Malpighiales; family Passifloraceae; genus Turnera; species Turnera subulata. The sequence goes on from JAKUCV010002921.1 coordinate 25,733, forward strand.
TTTGTATTTTGTAACCTTTATTGATGACTACTCTAGAAAAGTGTGGGCTTTTGTATTGAAGAGTAAAGATCAGGTGCTTGATGTGTTCAAGAAGTTCCATGTCAGTGTTGAGAGAGAAACTGGGATGAAGTTAAAGGCTGTTAAAGCAGACAATGGTGGCGAATACCGGGGGCCATTTGAAGAGTATTGCAATTCTTATGGCATCAAACTTGTGAAGACAACCTCCCAAAACACCGCAGCACAATGGTGTAGCAGAGAGAATGAACAGAACCATTTACAACAGAGTTGTTAGTATGCTCTCTCATGCAAAATTGCCTAAGTCATTTTGGGGTGAGGCAATGAGGACTGCAGTTGATTTGATCAATTTATCTCCTTCCACGGCACTTGATGGTGATGTTCCAGATAGAGTGTGGAGTGGAAAGAAGGTGTCCTACAAGTACTTGAAGGTGTTTGGTTGCAAGGCATTTGTTCATGTGCCTAGAGATGAGAGGTCCAAGCTTGATAGCAAGACCAAGCAGTGTATCTTCCTTGGATATGGGCATAATGAGTTTGGGTACAGATTATGGGATTTGAAGAACAAAAAGATTATAAGGAGCCGTGATATGGTGTTCTTTGAAGACCAGACACTAGAAGATTTTGATGAGATGAAAAAGCATAGTACTTCTTCCTCTTCTTCTAATGAGGTACTAGGTGGCCCGAGTATAGTTCCATTTGTCCATGCTGATCATGGGGGAGATGTGCAGAATGATGATGGTGATGCAATTGGTCATGAGCCTAATGATGTTCCTATAGTTGATAATGATGCACCGGAGCATGTTGATGTGGAGCCACCACCACCGCCATAGTTGAGAAGATCATCAAGAGAGCCTCAACCGTCTACACGGTATCCATCCAATGAGTGGGTGACAGTTACAGATGAAGGAGAACCAGAAAGCTATGAAGAGGCCCTGTCACTTGATGATAGAAGAAAATGGTTGGAAGCCATGCAAGATGAGATGAATTCCTTGCATGAGAACAACACTTATGAGTTGGTTGAGTTGCCAAAGGGGAGGAGAGCACTTAATAACAAATGGGTCTTTAGGCTAAAGACGGAA
>JAKUCV010002922.1:0-10716 GCA_028386065.3 Turnera subulata
CAACAATAGCCAGCACTGGTCAGCAAGTAAATCACACACATAATGACACACAATCAGCATGCATAATGGCCTTCCGCCCAACAAAGGGTGCACTAGCAATCACTACCCGCATAAACCCATTTACTTACACAACGATTAAGCTTCCTTAGGCCAATTCCCTTCCTTTGGAACCATTGGGTTCCCTTGACCTTATTCCCCTATTACACAAACACAAATACACATTATAAATCCATAAAAGCAATCATAATAACCAAAATACAATTCAAGCACACAATACTCATCTTTCCCCAATTTGGGCAGAAACTGTCCTGCACCAGCAGCAACTTAAACCCGAAATAAACCGAACCTATAGGCATAACAAGCCTTTGCCATCAACATAAAAGTTGTAGTCCTGCCTCTTAGCTTTCTAGAGCCACCACTAATACCAAATTCCAAGCTTTCTAACTCCAGTTATGGCTCCTACATCAACTCGGGGTCAAGCAGCAGGTCTGCTGCCGAACAGTGAAATTGGAGAGCCCATAACTCTCTCAGTTCAGCTCCAAAATCAACCAAACCGGTTTCCAATTAAAGCTATGGAAGTTAGCTAACTCTGGGCTTTTGTTTCACTCAATTCAAACTGGTAGTTTGGCCGGAATCCTCCTTTTAGTGGCCAGGGGTCTGTCTGGCCGAGAGCAGAATCCCCTTTTGCTCACTCTCCTCTCTTCCTCTTTCTCCTCTCTCTCTCTCTCTCACTAGCACGAATTGGGTCTGATCACAATAGGTGAAAGGTGCCTGCTTCACCCCCTTAATGCATGGGCAAGTAGGTGAGTGAGCACCCACTTGCCACCACTTGCCCAAATCATGCCACTTGCACAAGCACGTGCCATCACGTGCTTGTTTTCGGTCCAATTGACTCGTGACACCGAGCTGCTAGCTTGCACATCCAAACCCACCAGCAGCTTATTCCTGAGCTACTTGGCTCACTCTGATTGGTCGGTTTGGCCAATCATGAATTACACATCAACGGGCCCGATTGCGCACCAACGAGCACCCCGGTGCACCTGTTGTGCACCATTTCGTGCCAACTCGAGCCAACGGGTATTTTTCTTGGCCAATTGTGCCTCTGGTGTACCTACTCCATCAAATAAATACATTCCTTATATAATCCAACACACATCAACCAATTAAATTGATCGATTACTTGGTACCTTAAAATTGTCAAACCCGTGCCTTAGCACCATTTCACAAGTAATTGTGCGCACTAGGCCAAGCCCGTGAGCACTATAAGCCACATTATGTGCCGATAGCCATCTCCCATCATATGAGCATCACATTATGCTCCAAGAAAAGTACGGGGTGTCACAATCTCATACGACCCGATGTACCTGGGACTCAGCTTCCCTCTTTTCTCGAATCTGATAACACCCTTCCAGGGTGCAACTCGGAGGAAAACTCTTTCTCCCACTTGGTACTCCTTCTCACGACGATGCTTATCAGCATAACTCTTCTGTCGGTCCTGTGCTGCTCTCATACTCTGCTTAACTACCTGAATCTTATCAACTGTCTGCTTAACCAATTCTGGATTCACATTAAAACAGAGACCTTCTTCATCCCAACATACTGGACTTCGGCATTTCCTTCCATAAAGAGCTTCAAACGGTGGCATGCCGATGCTGGAATGGAAACTATTGTTGTAGGCGAACTCCGCTAAAGACAAATAGTGATCCCAACTCCCACTGAAATTAAGAGCACAAGCTCTTAACATGTCCTCCAATGTCTGAATAGTCCTCTCTGACTGTCCGTCTGTCTGAGGGTGAAAAGCAGTACTGAAACTCAGCTTCGTTCCCAAAGCTGCTTGCAGACTCTTCCAGAATTGTGATGTGAATCTCGAATCTCTGTCTGAGACTATGGACTTAGGGATTCCATGTAGTCTCACAATCTCTGCAACATACTGTTTCGCCAACTTATCCAGAGTATCAGTCTGTCGGATGGGGAGAAAATGAGCTGATTTTGTGAGTCGGTCAATAATAACCCAGATGGAATCATGCTGTCTCCGAGTCAATGGTAGTCCAACCACAAAATCCATAGTGATCATCTCTCACTTCCACTCTGGCACTGTCAAAGATCTCAACTTTCCCGCTGGAGCTTGATGCTCGGCTTTCACTTGCTGACAAGTGATACACTTAGCCACATAATCGGCTACATCTTTCTTCATACGTAGCCACCAGAAATGACTTCTCAAATTCTGATATATCTTGGTGCTTCTGGGATGCATAACATACGGCGTCATATGTCCTTCTTCCAAAATCTGACTGCGTAGGTCACCAACACTGGGTACACATAAGCGTTTCCCCAGCATCAATGCACTATCCTCAGCTATGCGAAACTTGTCTTCTTTTCCACTGCGGACTGTTTCCTTCAGCTTGATCAAGTTGGGATCTCCATCTTGTAGTTCCACAATCCAACCTCTCAGGTTAGACTTGACTTCAATATGGGTCAACAAAGCTCATGTCTCGTCCACTGATAAATCAACTCCCATCTTCCTTAACTCGATAAGTGAGGACATCGAGTAGGTCGTGGAAGCATCTTCTGGTTGTCTCTGGCTCAAAGCATCTGCTACAACATTAGCTTTTCCAAGGTGATACTTTATAGTACAATCATAATCATTCAGCAGCTCAACCCAACGTCTTTGTCGCAGGTTAAGTTCCTTCTGAGTCATGATGTACTTGAGACTCTTATGATCTGTGAGAATCCTGCATCTCTCTCCGAACAGGTAATGTCGCCAAATCTTCAAAGCAAGGATCACTGCAGCCATCTCTAGATCATGTGTCGGGTAGTTCTTCTCATGTGGCCTCAACTGTCTCGAAGCATAGGCAATCACTCGGCCCTCTTGTATTAGAACTGCTCCCAAACCAAGACCTGAAGCATCACAAAATAGCACATACTCCACTCCTGGCCTTGGTACTGTCAAGACTGGTGCTGATGTCAACTTCTTATTCAGTTCATCAAAACTCTTCTAGCAGGCATCACTCCATACAAAGGCTTGATCTTTCCTCAATAGCTTGGTCATGGGACTGGCTATCAAGGAAAAACCCTCGATGAATCTCCGGTAATATCCTGCAAGGCCAAGAAAAATTCTGACTTCGGGTACCGTCTTGGGCGGCTCCCATTCTAGAACAGCTTTCACTTTGGCAGGGTCAACCTTAATCCCATCCCCGGATACAACATGTCCAAGGAATGTAACTTCCTCATGCCAAAACTCGCACTTGATGAACTTGGCATACAACTGTTTCTTTCGCACCCTCTGTAGTACTACCCTCAGGTGCTCTTCGTGTTCTTCCTTGCTCTTAGAATATATCAGAATGTCGTCGATGAAGACTACCACAAACTTGTCCAAGAACTCGTTCAGGACCAAGTGCATCAAGCACATGAAAACTGCAGGTGCATTGGTCAAGCCGAAAGGAACCACTATGAACTCAAAATATCCATACCGAGTACGGAAGGCTGTCTTCGGTATGTCCTTCTCTGCAATCTTGACTTGGTGGTAGCCAGATCGAAGATCTATCTTGGAAAATACAGTAGCTCCCTGCAAATGATAAAAAAGGTCATCAATCCTGGGAAGCGGGTACTTGTTCTTCACTGTCACTTTGTTCAGCTGTCAGTAGTCCACATACATTCGCAAACTGCCTTCTTTCTTCTTCACAAAGAGAACTGGTGATCCCCAAGGTGATGTACTAGGCCTGATAAATCCCTTTTCAAGCAGCTCATCTAACTGTTTCTTCAACTTCTGGAGTTCTGTTGGTGCCATCCGATATGGTGCCATCGAGATAGGTGTCACTCCCGGCATCAAATTGATTGTGTACCCAACTTCCCTGACAGGTGGCAATCCTGGTAGATCTTCCGAAAACATATCTGGAAACTCCCTCACAACTGCGATGTCCCCTAAAACCGGAGTCTGAACTTCTTCACCCTTGACATGAGTCAACAAAGCATCTGGACTCAACGGCTTCACCCCGATATCCTGATTAGCAGAGATACTACATGCAGTAGCAGCTCTCCCAATACCTATCAACAAAACCTGTCATCCACCATTGGAAGTCAATAGTACTTCCTTGGTTCGATAGTTTACCATAGCACTGTACTTGGACAACCAATCCATCCCCAAGATGATACCGAAACCTCCTATGTTCATCACAGCCAACCGTGCAAGAAAAACCTCGCTATTGTACAAAGGCGAAACATCTTTGCACACATGGGTTAACCTGACCACTATACCCGCAGGTAACCTAACCCTCATCGGACAAGTTAAACTCTCTCCCGTACAGTTATGTTGTATTGCAAAAATTTACGCAATAAATGAATGCGTAGCACCAGGATCAATCAAAGTATAAGCAGTACTACCAAAGACTGTAAAAGTACTGCTATGACATCGGCATTCTCTGGATCCTCTTCAGCGGTGATCACAAATGCTCTCGGCACTGCTGTACTCTGATTCATGGCTGACTGGGTCCTAGCAGGAACAGCTCCACGTCCTCGGCCTCGGCCAACTCCAGAACCACTAGGAACACTGGCAACTGAGGCTTGCACTGTCTGAACAGGTGCCATACCTCCAGATCTTCCCAACTTGGGACAAAAATATCGGTAGTGCCCAACTTCGTTACACTCATAACACCTCACCTGAGACAGAGGAGGTCTCGAGCGAGCATTCCAAGATGAAATCCCTCCAGACTGAGTCCAAGAACTGCCTCGGTTGTTGTAAGTATTGTTGTTCCATCCACGTCTCTGACTCACTGGCATAAATCGGCTCTGCCCATATCCTGACCGGTTTGCTGGTGTCTAGAACCTCTTGTTCTGTCCCCTAGAACTCTGTGCAGCATGCCTCTTACAGATCTCCTGTTGCTCTCTCTTATTGCCCAGCCAGATAATCTCGGCTCTCAGGGCATCTGTTAGCATGTCCTGGTAAGTCTCATAGACCTTGCACCCCATGACTGTCTGGATGCCAGATCGAAGACCATCCCAGAAACGTTTACATCTGGCCTCCGGAGTAGCCACAAACTCACTGGCGTAGATAGACAGGCGGTTGAACTTGATCTCATACTCATTGACCGTCTGTCTGCCCCCTGTTGTAGTCCCAGAAACTCTCATCTCAACTGGTCCTGGTACGCCTCAGAAACAAACTTCCTTCAGAACATCTCCATGAACTGATTCCACGGCATAGTGATAGGTGTCGGCAGGTCCCTGGTTGTAGACTCCCACCAATCAACGGCATCTCCTCTAAACATAGCAGCGACATATCTGGCCCACTTGTCATTCCTGCATGTCAGTTTCAGCATAACTCTGTTCATCTATCTGAGCCACTGATCAGCATCCTGTGGTGTAGTAACACCGGTAAAAATCTCTGCCCCAAGCTTTTCCAGCTTCATATACACTGGATCTTCAACAGGTCCCTAATTTTCCTGTTCCCGAGCTTCCATAGCATCGATGTGAGCATCTCTGGCATCTTGCCTTCGCAGAATCTGAGTTACCACGTTTAACATCTGCGTAGGGTCTCCCAAAGGAACAATCGGAGGATGTTTCGGACCTCCCGCAACTTGCTGCGGTTGATCCACCGATACCTGATCGTCATCTAGGTGACCTCCAGCATGCTGATTCCCTTCAACCGGATCCATTTGTACCTACATGAGAATGTATATGCATGCTTATTATATCATGTCATGACAGATCTTATGCACAAACAAATAATCATGCAATCACAATTATGTCCCTAATGACTTACTGCCTGCTCCGCTACCAAAATGAAGCGCTCCGACCCGTATTTACCATACACAGTAAACACGTGCCGAAACTATTCTTATTGATGGAACAGACAGTACATCACAGTCAAAATACTACATGGTAAATCCAAATACAGCAAAAGTATAAAGCAACATCTGCCACCCACACTCGGGGACCATTATTCAATCCACACATATTACTCAACAGAAACAGCATAATCTAAATAGCATCTCAAACAATGGATTAATGTCACATTTCGTCCCTGTGTTGCCTCCTCAAATTGAAATTCGTCCCTGTTTTGAGTTTTGATTGGTTTTGATCCCTCAGTTGGTCAATTTTTTAAGGTTTTAGTCCTTTTTACCGATTTTACCCCTAAATTCAGTACTTTACTGTTCAAACCAGTTTACCTACCGGAAATTCGACCCAACTAACCGACCCAACCCGAAACCTTATTAAAAAATCTCCAATAAACAAATAACTCTACCTCCCAACATCAAAAATTTTAAAATCATAAAAAAATACAAATTCTTTTTTAAAAATTTTAAAAAATTAAAAAATCATAAATCAAATTATTTTTAAATTTTAAAAATTTTAAAATTTAAACCTTTCTTCTCCACATGTTTTTTTCTTTTCTCTTTTTATTTTTTAATTTAAAAATTCGCAAATTTAATTTTTTTCTACTTTTGTTCTTTTTTTTTTCCCCTCCTTTCTTATCCACACAAGTCCTCTTATAGTAGTAGTAAAAAAAGGCATAGTCGCTTTTTCTCTGTTTGTCTAGAAAAAATTATATTTTAAAAAAAATTTAAACTAAAAGATAATTTACTTTATGATTTTTTATTTTAAAAGATATTTTAAATTTTTTTTTGGACTTTTTTTAATGATTTCTAAAATTTTGATATTTGGAGGTGGAGTTATATATTTAATGGAGATTTTTTAATGGGGTTCCGGGTTGGGTCGGTTAGTTGGGTCGAATTTTGAGTTGGTAAACTAGTTTGAATAGTGAAGTCCTGAATTTAGGGGTAAAATCGGTAAAAAGGACTAAAACCTTAAACAATTGACCAACTGAGGGATCAAAACCAATCAAAACTCAACACAAGGACGAATTTCAATTTGAGGGGGCAACACAGGGACGAAATGTGACATTAATCCCTCAAACAATATAGGAAAGCAGCAACATAACAACATATATTACACAGCAGCGGAAGTCTTAAATGCATATGCAGCGGAGGTATGGATCCTGAGTCATGGAGAAGAAAGCAGCAGCCATCGAACGTCGTACCTGAACTACGAAACAACTTAACCTACGGGATGAAACCCCGCAGGCGAGGGGTGAGTCTGAAGTGCTCACTGACGAAGGATAAATAGAGATATGCAGTCAACCATAATACTTTCGAAGTAAATACAAGCAAACAAAACTCAAGAAATCTACCATAACACAACTGAGCTAAGACCAAAAGAAAATTTACTATTATTACCAATTTTATCTTCCGGGCCCCGTCACTGGACAAGCTAGGGTCGTACCTGGTTATTAACTAATTCCGGATGCCAGGGCAAAACACAATCCGGGATCAACATCCCCATAACAACCAATCCGGGATCAACGTCCCAATATCCAAATCATCCGGGATCAACATCCCCAATATCCAAACCAAACCGGCCATGACACCACAGAACTAGCCTCAAACCATCTAGTCGTACCACTACTTTCTACGTGACAATTATATCATCATCTCAAATTCAATTCCAATTCCATTATTCTATCCTCATTTATCCAACTTCCTATTGTCTCAAGTTATACCACAGACTCATCCAATCGACAATCTCATATTACCAATTATTCACAATTAGCAGTTCAACGATTACTCACAATATCCACAGACCAACAACACAATCCAGCAACATCAACAACAGTATCCATAGCAAGCAAATAACTTTCAATAAACATCTCAGCAGTTCAATCAAATAACAAAAATACACACACAGTATTACGGGCACATATCCAAGGTTATCCATCCTCACCTTAGACGATTATCAGGTTTGGAAATGCCCAACAGACTCCAAATCCGATTCCTCAGGTAACTGCTCGTTATCAACTCGTATATCAATCAAATAGTATGCACACATAAGTGATATACAAATGTCATGCCAATACTGTATACCGTAAATTAAATACTGACTCGTCTCGGTTACTTCCTCGGGTTAATTTTCCATTATCATCATAATTCACCATTTATTCCCAGTTTCAAAAATAATACCATACTTATCCCTATAACCGGATATTATTCCGGTATTTTATTACGTTGATAATACCCTTTCCATAATTGTTTTCAACATAATTATTATTTACCATATATAGTATACTTTTCCCAAAAATATTATTTCCACCAATTATAAGCCTTATTATCTTTTTCTCCATTTAATTCCCTTTTTTCCAGATTTAATTCTTCTTCTTCTTTTTTGTTAAATCAGATTGGGCCCAAGGGTTAGGCCTGGTCTGCTACATAAGCTCAGGCCCAGGCTCAGCCTAAGCACAGGCCCACGCAGCAAGCCCAAACCAAACCATCAGCCCATCAGCTCAAACCCAAATTACTGACACAGCCCGCGAGACCAACCCGCCAGGCTTCCGGGTCAACCCACGCGAAACCGGGTCGTGTCCACCTTCAACGGGTCTGCTCACCTCGGTAACTGTGGACGACGGCGCGATGAGCAGGCGAGGCTGCAGCGACATGGGCGACGCGAGACGACGCAAGGAACGGCGAGGAGGCGGCTATGTAGGTGACGGCAGGAGACGAGGCGGTGAGGCAAACTCTGCGGCTGTGAACTCGACACGGCGGTGACTGCGTCGATCTGCAGCGGTGAGGGAGGCGGCGCGGCTGGTTCGTCGGGGAGGAGAGGAGAGGGAAAAGGACGGTGGCAGGCGTGGGTTGCTGCGACGGCAAGCGAGGGAGAAGAGGAAAGAGTAGAAGCAGGTGGTGGCGGCAGTGGGGGTCTCGGGTGGTTCACGGTGGAGGAAGAAAAGAAAGAAGAAGGGGAGAGGGAGGGGTGACGTGGCGGCCGGGGGTGGTGTGCTTGTTGTTGTTTTCTTTTTTTTTTCTTTTCTGGTTGGCTTGGTAGATGAGTTTTGCAGTAGGAGGTTTGCAGGTGGGTTTTGCAGGAGAAGTGCATGGAAGAGAGCTGGGTTGAGAGTGTTTACGGGAAGGAAAAAAAAAGTGATGTGGTGTACTGGAATGGCAGATGAAGGCACAGGTAAAGGACATGCAGACTGGTGAAGCACGAGCAAGACACTGATGAAGCACGGGTGGCACAATCCACTCACAAGCTTCACAGGAAAAAGGCGGCGGCTGCCTCATTGCTGTGCAGCATGTGAAGCGTGTCCCGTACGGACCAGAAAATAACTATTATACCCCCTTGTCTTTATTTCTGGTCCGATAATTTGGGATTAAATCCGTCTTTTCTGAAGATTCCCGGACCCGAAAAATTCCAACTTTGGTCCGAAAAATCCGCAGAAAAATCCCGAACGTGGAATAGGGCTCGGTTTCGGAATCCGATGCACGAATTATGTAACAGCCCAGGTAAAAATTTCATTTTTACCGGGACTGTTTAAGTTAATGTACAGTAATTTACCATTGATTTTTAATCTTGGGTAATTAAATTATGGTAAATTGAGCTTTGGATTTTGAAACCGAGCATAGTCCCATGCTCGGGATTTTTCTGCGGATTTTACGGACCAAATTGGGATTTTTCCGGGTCCGGGAATCTTCGGAAAAAGCCGAGATTACTCTCGAACTACCGGACCAGAAATAAGATAAGTGGGTATACCGGATATTTTCTGGTCCAGGTGGGCCACACTTCACATGCAGCATAGTAACTGCATAATTGAAGTTCAATTATTCAGCCGCCAATTCCTATTCAGCCTGTGAATTACAGAACCCAGCCACCACCGGAAGGACACCCGCAGCCGCCTGTGTCGCTACTGCCGCCTCTCGCCCGCACACGACGACCCGGGTGGGTCGACCACCTCCTGCAACCGCCGGCCGCAGCGACGCCGTCTTCACCCCTCGCCTCTACTGCCGCGTCACCGCGACGCCTTGTCGCCGTCCGCCTCGCCCCTGGTCTTCCGCCGTCGCGCCGTTCCGCCGTCGAGGTGAGCATTGGAGTGACCCGTTTTGCAGCCCGGTGGGGATCTGGGTCGGATCCTAGGCCACGCGAGTACTGGGCCAAGCCTGGCTCGGGCCTGCAGCTGGCCTGGGTGTCGACTTGGGCCTGGGCTTGTGATATGGGCTGGGATGTGGGCCTGAGTGTGTGGTTAATTGGGCTGGAATAGTACTTTCCTTGGACTGGCCCAGAATCAAAAATAATAATCTGAAAAACAAATAAATCAGGATATAGATTGGGAAATAATATTTGGAAATATATATATGTGGTATAAAATAATTGTTAGAGGGTAAATATTTTGGAAAATATATATTGGTATGGGAAAAAAATAAATATTTCGAGGAAATAATTTTAGAAAATATTATATGGTAATAATCTGTAGGAAAAATATTTTGGAAAGTACATACCTAGGAAATAATTTTGGAAAGGGTATTATCTAGGTAGTAAAATACCGGAATAGTGCCCGGGTATAGGAATAAATATAGAAGGGTATTTTTGACACTTGAAATAAATGGTGAATGATGAAAATAATGGAGAAATAATCCGGGAGAGTAACCGAGCTGAGTTAGTATTTAATTTACGGTATACAGTAGTAGCATAACATTTGCATACCATCTTATATGTGCATATTATTGTGGATATAGGAGTCGATAACGAACAATTTGCTGAGGAACCGGACTTGGAACTTGCTGAGCAATTCCATAATTGAATATCGGCTAAGGTGAGGATGGATAACCCTTGTTATGTTGCCTGTAATACCTTGTGTGCTTTGTTGTTCGATTGAACTGCTGAATTGTTGATTGTTTG
>JAKUCV010002922.1:11745-127602 GCA_028386065.3 Turnera subulata
TTCCTGTGATATGTATATTACTGATACTATCTGCTGCTGCTGAGAGCACTGTGTTGGGTTTGAATAATGGTCCCCGAGTGTGGGTGACAGTTGTATTGTTGGTTGCTGTTGTATAATATTTGCACGTTGTACTGTCTGTTCTATCATTATGAATAGTTTCGGCACGTGTTTACTGTGTTACGGTAAATACGGGTCGGGGCGCTTCAAATTACATAAATTAATTACCCAATATTAATTTTAATGGTAAATAACGGTAAAATAAATTTTTATGATACCGGTAAAAATGCAAAAAATACCCAAGCTGTTACACTTCTACTGTACTTAATATATAAATTTGTAGGCCTCTTTTTTTGTTTTAGTAGAGTGATATATTATTTAAAAAGTCGTAAAAAATTCTATTGAAGGAAAAGAAAATTCAACTACTTCAGCTTGTAAACTTTAGGCACAAATCATGTTTTAAAAAATATGCATGCAAATTGAGTTTCTTAGCCAAGTGTTTATGTACCAACTTTATTGTTCTATACCACAAATAGTTTTCTTCATTTTTGTTAAAGAAATAGTGACAATAATAACTAGCATTTTACTTAGCTACAATCATTCCTTCACATAAATTATAATAATTCATTTCGAAAAAAAAACTAATGATTAGAATGTGAAGTGTTGGAAAAATTTATATCCCAATCATAACAATTATGAACATTGTATATATTTTTTTAAGTTTAGTTTGATGGAGTAGTGCTTCTTTAAAAAATTATATTATCAAAATATTTAATCCCTAATATTATGAATATTATTATGAAAGAAATGGGATGTACTTTGTCTGCCAATAGTTTTGTTTTAGAGGCATGTAAACCAACCCTTGTAATGTCTATCGGTAAGGCAAATACAGCAATCAATTTGCAAATCCACCTCCTACATTTTTATGTTTTTTTTTAAAAAAGTTATCAACTTTTGGTAACATTTACTTTAAATTAATAAAGTACATGTTTTTTTCGTAATGTATATACTTTAAACATAATTACAAGTTTCTATATGTTTTTAAATTTTCTTTTAAATTTTATTTATCCATCATCTTTAAAATTTTTTATCATATTGTCATTGTTACCAATCTCCGCATCATTAGAATTTATACTATTAACAAAATCTATAATAAAATTTTATCATATTTATTAGACCACAACCTTCTAGGGATCGATTTTAGATTTTATTTTAAAGGCCTTGAAATATTTCACATAGATGCAGGGGCGGAATCAAGAATTTGTATTAAGGAGACCAAATTTGTACAAAATTTGTGGAAATACCAAAAAATTATTAAGAAATGCAGAAAGCCTCACTTGAAGTTTCACTCACCACCAAGCCACCATGTGTTTTATGTAATAATGTTACCATAATTATACATATTTTAGATTTAGGGAGGCCTGGCCCTGCTTTCCCCCTAAGCATATATGCTAACAACAGTGGGCGACACTAAATTCCTTAGTATTAAGAGCTGGTAATGATAATTTTTTTTTAGTATATATGGTAATGATAATTAAAGGGATTAATTATACATTTTGTTATTCTTGATCAACATTATAATTTATATACTTTTAAAAAATTCTGTTTGAATTCACAAATTAGTCTCATAGAGGGGGAAATATGTGGAAGAATACATTGTTCGATATCTGATCCCCTTCAAACAAGATTCTGGATCCCGAGTTTCATGTGAACGGAGAAAAATTATGTTGAAAAATAGTGGACCAACTCGTCTAAGATTAGGACTAAACCAGTGGCTGTATCTCTCTCTGTAAGACGCATCCTTACCGCTGTTGGTGGAAACTAACAAAAGGTAATCTTGGATTGGGCTACTCTCTAGAAGTCCATCATTTTGTTGGCTGGTCCCGGTCCAAATTTCCAGTATTGGGCCAGCTGAGCAGGCCTCTAGCAGTAATATCACGGAGAAATCCATTTTGTGGTCTGTGAAAAGTGAAAACAGAAGAAACCGAGAAGGAGAAGTAAAAAGAGAGGAAAAAGAAAAAAAAAAAACGAAGAGAAAAACCATTGCGTCCTTCCCTAACGGCTCTGGAGATGAAGATACAATCATCTAACCGAGCTTACTCTTCTGCCACCACCAATTGATACTCTCGAAACTCCAACTCCGGCCAAGCCATACGTATTTCTCTCGAGTTAGGCTTCCTTTAAAAATGGACGCGGCGAAGAAGAAGGCATTATTTCGTGCCAAATTGAACGAGCAAAGGAAGGATAAGCGAATCGATTCTCCTCTCGTCAGGTAACACTTCCCTCGAGCCTCTAAATTATTTATTTGTCCCTATGCCTTTTGCTTTCCACTATCTCCACCGTTTGTTAATTGGCGTTTCGAATTTGCAAATTTGTTGCTCGAAGAAGAATGCGTAGTAGTGTGCAAAATTAAGCCCGTTACTGTTATTTTGAGGGTTTTTTTTTTTTGCTAAGTGATTGAGGTTCTAACTGATATGTTATGTAGGTACAACGAACTTGATCAGCCTGTTTGTAGGGTTTGCAATGTCGTTTTGAAACACGAATCACAGTGGGATGCGCACCAGGCTTCTCGAAAACATATTGAGGTAATATATTTACTGTGTTGATTATATTACGTTTAGTTCTTTGAGCTTTAGGGACCGGTACTTGATTATTTTGTTTGTTTTGAGATCGAGATAGGAGGGATAGAGTTTTATGATTTTCTCACTAGCAGGTGCGGATATTGGTGTAGAAACGAATGCCAGTGAACTGCTAGCAATTTGTTGACAGCAGTACACTGAATTAGTCGTTCTAATCTGACACTTGCCAAAAGAATCTATTAAGTAGAATAGTACTATTTCACAACTAACAGAGAATGTGGGTGTTATCTGCTTCATGGTGTGTGTATTTATTGTCATTGGTTCGTTGATTAGTTGTGCTCTTTTGAGGTCAATTGTTGTTCTTCATGATTCTATATTTGGATATGCGCTAACAAGAATGTGGGTTTGAACAGGCTATAAATAATCTCAGAGCTAATGCGACCGGACGTACAAATGTTAACAGTGTTGAACCCAAATCAACTCCTACAGAGTCGAGCAGATCTAAACGTCCTCATGTTCCGGAATCCGAACCCTCGGCAAAGATTCCCAAGTCACAGTCTGCGCTTCCTCCAGATTTCTTTGATAACAATGATTTGAAAGGACAAAAAAGTACAGCCCAGAAAGCAAATATGAACATTGCAAAAGCTGAACCCCCGCAAAAACTGTCGAAGCCTCAGTCATCATCTGCACTTCCTCTTCCTTCAGGCTTCTTTGATAATCATGAGTCAGAGCACCAAAAGAATGGTACTATTTTCCTTGCTCTTTGCCAAAACTGATGGGACTAGTTAAAGATGAAAGGATGTGATTCTATATTTCTTTCTAATGTGACTGGAAGATGTTTTAATCTTGGCCAGGAAATGACTCTACATGATACCTTGGTTAATGAATCGAATGACGACACTTATGATAGCAAGCGCACCTTTAAATTGTTTTTTTTTTAAATTTTATTTATACTAGTTACCTTTAAATTGTTTCTCTCATTCAAAAATCTCTCCAGTCTCTGCTTTTCTGAATGGCACTTCCCTTGTCATTTAAGAACTCAAGCCCTTGTCTAACACATGTACATAGTCTTTGCTACTTCTTGATATTCATTCTACCTTAAGAGTATTTGGATAGTTGATGCAACCGAAGAATCTATTGAAGAATTTATAATTCTTGCATAGTTTCCTCATGAGCTCTATGGGACTCTTGTAGAGCTTTTTCTGTTCAAAATTATATTGTCCCCGTGGTGTTTCTTAGAGAAATGCTACTAATTGGATCTCTTTTAGACCATGCATAATTGTAAAGAGGGGTGCGGGGGGAAGGTTACTTGTAAAGTTTCATGATTATTAGGATGTAGGTTATGGTAGAAGTTCATGGATGTTGCCTTTAACTCAGTGATGATGTTGCTTGTAATTCTTTTGTTGAGTGTCCAAGTGCATATATATGCTACATATTGCAAATTTTAGTAAAATTAAAATAAGATCAACATATTTGGAGTCTTTGGGTTCTTTTTAGTTTGATTGTGTTGCTTCTTGACTGTGTGATTGCCAAGGAGACCTGCTTCTGATTCTCTACTTTGCGCATGTGCTTCCCTATGTGTGGTTTTTATGTTTAGGATCCGATTCCACCTCTACTTTTCTGTGGTTCTAGCAATCTTTAAAGCAATCAAGTTCGTTACTTGAATACAAATTGTATTCAATGCATCCGAGCAGTTCTGAGCATAATTTAAATTTTTTATCCACAAAGCATATGTTAGCCCAACTTTTCTTGAATCCTTGCTCTCAGTGTCTGTAAGAGTATGTTTTGAACTGAATATTGCCTATCCAACTATGTGACCTGTCCCATATGTTGCCGTTGGCCAAATTGGTACAAAGTCCCAGTGTTTGGACATGCATCTTTATCTATGAAAGTTTTACTTGTTGCTTAGAAATCTAATTTTGTGTTCAGACGGTGCCAAGACATTGGACCAGGATGCGTATAAAAGATCAGTGAGTTCTGTTCGAGCTAAAGTGACTGCATCTTCGATGGAAAACAAGTTGAATGGGTCTAGTGCTAGTGAGATACAGAAAAGAAATCCTGTAAGTGCTGCAGATTTCACGACCACAAAAACAGAAATTGTTCCTTCAGACTCAAAGCAAGTCAAAGGAGCTCTTCCTGAAGGCTTCTTTGATGACAAAGACGCTGACTTACGTGCCCGTGGGATTAAGCCTGTTAAGCCTGACGTCAAGTAAGTTCCTGTATAAGTTATCTGAATTGGAGAAGCTTCTGGATGCCAATCTGACTCTCATTGTCTTTTTATGTTGAAGAATTTTATTGGTTCTTACTGAATCTAAATTTACTGTTCCTATCATGTTGGAGGCTGTACTCAGTTTGTTGCAACATTTGAGTTTGCTGCCTGCTCTGATTCTTACACTCATGAATATACCTTTCTCTGTATGCGGTTCTTGCAATACATGCCCTTGTGAAGGACGGGCAATATTTCTAAGTAGATTGATGAATACGTGTATTGGTTATCCTGTTTGAAGCAAATAATAATTGTAAAGAATGCCTTATTTTCCTTTTCCTATCTTTCCATTCACTGTAAGATGGGGACTGTGTGCTGTAACATCAGATTGTAGTTGATAACTCTGTAATTTCTCAAAAGGATTTTGGTTAGTTGGATCCATGGAGATAAGCCTCTCCCTGGTTTTATAGATAGTTGGGTTAAAAACTGAGGCAATGTTTGAGATGTTCTTTCAGTATAATTTTACATTCTCTTCAAACGAATTTTTGTGAATCAGTGCTCTTTTATATACCTTTTTCCTTCTCATGAAAAAGGAAGAAAGAATGTCAGAGAACTACATTCTGAGTATCAAACATGTTGTTTCCTGTTCTGGCTCTTTCAAATTAGAATTCTTCTGTGGTGCTTTGCATTTTTTAAAATTTGGGATACATCCTTATCTTGAATTTGCTTCAAACTTGTTTAGAGATGAGTACAAGGAGTTTGAAAAGTTGATCCAGGAGGACTTGCAGGAGGTAGATAACCGCTTGGAAGAAGATGAGGTAATCCTTTTAGCTGGCCCTCAATAATGAGTTAATCTGCATTGATATCGTTGCAATGTTATCATATGTTTGTTGGTAATGCAGATTGATGCTGCTGTAACAATAGAAGAGGCTGAGTCTGTGGAGCAGAAGTAAGCCCAGTTTGGCCATAGCTATGTCATATGCTTTGGTTCCTATTTTACTATCTTCTTCTTCTTTACCCTTCTCACTCTTTCATTCTGTGTATTTTTACCAGGTTCCACTTGGAAAAGGTTGAATTGTTGAAAAAGAAGAAAATGGAGTTGAAAGCTGCGAGGTCAGCCAATCGTAGTAGTAGCTCCAAAGATGCTGCCAAAGAGGCTGGTCTTGAAGAGTCATCGAGCGATGATGATAGTGATGATAACTTCTCTGTGGATTGGAGAGCTCAACACTTGTGATTTGTGAATACGGTGGATTCAAAAGGTTTTACTTAGGGGGTGGATGAAATGCCATTATGTATGGTGAAAATGCCTTGTCAATTCAATGCTTTGAAAATCTCAAGGTACGCTGTCCAAATGAGACGCTCTAACAGTGAACGGCATATCAATATTTTGTGTTGTGGATCTGTTTTGGAGCGCATGAACAGGCGTGCATAAGTATTCCTCCTATGACAAGCGACAAGCAGATGTTCTCCAATTTGATTGACACTTGTTCTACCTGACATTGACAAATGACAGGAAGACTTGTTAACAAATTAACAGTTCCGAGAAAGTTAGGCTAAAAGTTAGTGAAACATCATTCAAAAATCATCTGTATGGTGTAATCCGGGGAACCTCTTTTTATTTGTATCTCCTAATTTTTTCACTGGTTCCAACTTCCAACTATTCTCCATGGAGTCTTATAGTTATACTCGTCTATTTACATGGAAAATTATGATAGGGTGATCAACCAAACATGGACCTAAAGCTCGTACGTCTCTTCTCAACTTGCTTGATGATTATCGTGTTTTTGAGATTGGATGCATGCCCGATCTTATCAGTTCTTTCTTCCGGCAGCTTTATCAATTTTGATGTTTCTACGGGCAGTGCTTTATTAATTTAGACATTATTAAACAAAGATTTCCTTCTTAATCACTGTTTTCTCGCTTGACAATGCAATATGCCCTTTATGCTCTAAAAAAGTAATGAAAAATTGTAACTAAATTTTCCCTGCTCTTTCTTAGCTTCTGTGGACTATTGATCTGGTGGTCGACACTTGGAATTTCTGAATTGCCATTCTTGCACAAAAGAACGGGAGGATAACCGACTCTTACACTTGTCCAATGGGCCGTCGAACTGGGGCTGCAAATTATTGCTGAAGTCAAACCTAAACTTGCATACCATAATCAGCCAAAGGGTTGTCAGGGTTTGTGTGGGGAATTGTCTAGCTTCAACCAATTTTGTACTCAAAATTCTTGTATCATGGCTTATTTCTATTGAATAATATCATTGACTTGATTTCAAATAAAAAAAGAAGAGAACAACTGTGCCTCCCTTAATGTCCGTGTTGATAGCACCAGGTCAGCGTATGACGAAGCCACAGGCTCGTACGAAATCAGTACTCAAATTCTTTCCTGAACGGTATTTTGTTATATCTATGGTTAATTGGCTTCTGATGGACACTGAATAAGCTGAACACTTCATTGCCTTTCTTTAGACTAGTTCCTGTGTTCACGGTGAAGAAATTTGTCATCGATCGTCTTGAAAGGGTGCCATAACTATAAAAAAGGCAACCCTATAGCTCTCAAGACAATAGCAACCTGGCCTAAAAGGTGGGTGAGTGACACGTACTTGTGATTAAGGATGGAAAAGCCATCAGTCATTTCCAGGTTTTGTCGATTAAAGATAATTCATAATTGTCGGTAAACATGTACGCTGGGGATTGACTAATTTGATGTGGACATGCCAGGTGTATATAAGCCGCTTTTTTGGCAAAATCTTTTCTATAATTTTGGCTTTGGCCATATATTTTGTAGCAAATGATGACAAATTTGAGATAAAGCAATTGCCATCGTGTTAGACTTAAGTGCATGTTTTATATATGGTAAAAGACTTAAGTGCATGTTAACCATGGCCAAAGTGTCAATGTCTTGCTTTGTCCGTATTTTCATCACTCAACGTTCTTGTTCCTTTTCCTGGTTTGGTATTTGCACTTTTAACTGGATCGGGGCCGATTAGCTGCTCAAGCTAGAGAGATTAAAAGTTTAGTTATATATGTATATGTCACCTGCTTGCTAATACTGGACTTATGGATAAAGGAACCAATAACTTCACTTGTAAACGGAAGATGATTTACGTACGAAATTTACACGGATAAATATAGTAATTAATGAGTATCTAGCCATGATCCTGATCATTCGACGACTGAGGATAGCCCCCATACATATATGCGGTAAGTTACGAAAAGGAAAAAGCAATGCTTTATGAATATGCATAATATGGTTAATTCGCCAACCTCCTAAATTAAGTAATCTAGAATCAACCCATGATTCCTTTTTACATAATTTAAGTGCTAAGTACTTTGCCACTCGCCTACACCGGTTCGTTAATCTAGGTTATTCTGTTTAATGCAATTGGCTTTAATCCTGAAAAGTTGAGTAGCCTAGTGCACACCACCATGCTGGCATGATCTTAATCCCGGAGCCACTAACTAAAATTCAGTGGGTTTATGAGCATCATCAGCAACTTTAATTTCATGGTTCTGCTTGCTTTTCCGATTGATAGCCAGCCTTATAAATAAAGCAGTCTTGGTCTATGTGACTTCAGCTTCCCATCCTTGGTGGATTGGTGGCATAATTTTGTCTTTCCTCAATCAGCTCCTGTAAATTAATCCGCTAATGGTAGAAAAAGATGTTAAACAAAAACGACTGCTACTAGTTTTAAAGGTGGATGATGTGAACCCACTAGCTAATGCACCCAACTGGCTCCCTGGTTACTTGGTGAGTCTATAAAAAAGAAATTTCCAGCTTTTCAGAACAGGCCATACGCGACTTGCACCTGAAATGATTATTTTAAATTCTTATACAAAACTCAAAACAAAAGAAGTACTATAAGTCTAATTGCAGGTTTTCGAAACGGGTAAGTTTTCCAGCGTACCAATTAGTTGTAGTCAAACTTGTTGGTGGTTTTAGTAATTGAATTGATGATAATAAATACTAATATAATCCGTTCCCTAACAGGTGTGCCGTTTTAGGTTAACTATGTGAATCAGTACTGAGATATCTGACGCAAATTGATTAACTGAGCTGTAAACCTGTAACTCTAATACTGGACATGCAAATCGTCTACATTTATATATATGAAGCCATACTGATGAGAGCAAAAAGAAAAAAACAATGAAAATGCATTTACATTTGTCATCTTAGTGACAACTCCTGTTACTTTTTTCAACATGAAAAGATGATGGCTCTGGTTATGACAATACCGTAATTAAGCATTGCATTATCATATACTACCAACTGATAAAGCGACTGAGATAGGACGCAATTATAATAATACATTGATTTTCGCGAAACCTCAACCACTAATTTTCAGTGGGGATGGCACTAACAGTAAATTAAGAGCTTAATGAAGTTTAATCAGGAAGTGCAGAAAAGCAGGTTAT
Source organism: Turnera subulata (assembly GCA_028386065.3). Classification (NCBI taxonomy): domain Eukaryota; kingdom Viridiplantae; phylum Streptophyta; class Magnoliopsida; order Malpighiales; family Passifloraceae; genus Turnera; species Turnera subulata. The sequence continues at coordinate 20,946 of JAKUCV010002922.1, forward strand.
GGATAATGAAATCGCATTTAATTGGATGTGGAACTACGTACCTAAAATCTCCAGAAACTACATGGCGCCTGGTTTTGATGCAGAGCCGTCTAATGGGGGAGCAAGATGAGCACAAGCTCAGGGGCTCCCTCTTCATAGGGCCCCACCTCACATTCTGATGTTTTCAATTAAAAAAAGTTTAGTTTCTTTTTATATTTCCTATACAAGGTTATATTTATTCTTGTAAATAAAGTTTATTTCTTTCTTCCTTTTTTATTTTTTCAAATTTATTTACGATGATGGAGACATAAGATATCTATCTCTTTCTTCCTTTTTCTTCCTTTTTTGTTTTCCTTAAATTTATTATTCACCTTTTTGTATTGCTTGCACTTTCAGATGATGGAGAAGAAGATATCAAACCCCTCACGTCAAATATAACCTCCATATTCAAGCTCTGTATACTTTACAGTGATGGGCTTGAGTAGTTTCACTCATAACAAACCCAGATCTGTGTTCTTTATCTTGTAATAAGGGGTCCCTATTTTTATTCTCGCTCCGGGCCTGAATTTATCCGAGACGGCTCTGTTTTGATGGACGCTCCATCCACATTGTATAGTTGATTATGTATTATCAATAGTTCAATACACATCAGCTGGTCTTAGGTGTTAATAAACAAAAAAATGAGAGCGATTGGTCTCTGCATTATTGCATGCCCCTAAGGTATTTCAATTCCAAGTGTATATAGCATATATTCAGAATTTCAGATGCAATCGTTGCTATCAGATTTGAGAAGAAGAAAACATTATACTCAGAAGGTTGGCGGCCCAGTGAAATTCTTGGAAATGAGGAAATCCGAGAGGATTATTGCTTTTGAAGTTATCATTTACGAGATTGAATGCCAGATTTCTCTGTTGTTTTAGCTTCTGCACATGGATAACGTCAAGTGGGCAAGCCCGATTAGGCGATTCATTACCAGATAGTAAATTGTCAGGAAATTTTAGGCAGAAAAAGAAAACCATTGACTCACTCAGCCCAATACTGGGAGCAAGCCCTGTTTTGGTTCTCTTGTGCCAAGGTTCTCCAACACCAAAATTGACATGATTATAATCTTTTTTTGTTTTTGGCTTTTGGTCAATACTTTTGGCACTTAATGAGGACTACCAAACGCATTATGTAATGCACATACACTGTATTCTCTACATTAGTACTGGTTGGAGAACATGCACACTGTAATGCTATCATCTCATGCCTATTGACAAATGTTGGTGCAAAACCCTCAACCTTATTGACAAATTTGGAATACAAAGAATAATTTGTGATTGAATAAATTAAATCATTAAGCAACACTGTCTTAAAAGAAATTATGTAACTTTAAATTGAACAATGGAGTGTAGGAAGAGTGAAGAATAGAAGTGAAGTTTTAAAACATAAACTCTAGAGCTTGGTATTTGTAAGAACTGAAATATGACCATTAGGGATTCATAACCTACGAATTGGGATAGGAATCTAACAGAGGCATAAATAGCCGGTGGAGATCTTCAGGGGTTTGGGCATGGCTAAAGTAAATCGTTGGTTATTCTCAAAACAAAGCGGTCAAACTTCTTTCACTCTCGGGCACAACATTTCCTTAGAAGTATCTCATTTTTCCAACAAACAGTTGATCCAAGTCATGTTAACGGGGACGAAGTTCAATAATAACAAAATAAATAGTTGTTTTCTCGGTGGCAAACAGTGGTACAAGTGTTTTACCATTCTATTTTTTTTTTTTGTTGTTGCCCAAGATAACAAACAAGCAACAGATTCTAAAATTGAACTCATCATCATAAGGAAGCCGCCATTTAAGAACACGTACCAACTAAGTAAAATCTCCCTTATCGTTTGCGCTTTGCTTAATTAAGGTCTACAGCCTCCCTCTCTTTTAAAATATGCAACTCGAGATAATCCTGCCAGAGGCACTAAGATTATGTTCTGGACCAACGCATTAAATAAAACATTAATGAGCAAAAAAAGAAGAAAGAAACCGAGAATACACGTTGCACCAACTCTGGCGCCCATAAAAAAAATGGTAAATGTTTTAATACGAAATGCCACCTCATCATCCTACAAAATTAGACCTATAAATTCAACCACCAACAACAACAACACAGCCAGCCTCCATTCCAGCACCCCCGCCACCACCACCAAGATCTCTCTCCTTTCCACGCCGGAAAATCAAAAACCTAGAATCCAGCCACCACCCTATCACGGTATCAACTATCAACCAACATTAATAACAAACTCCCCTAAGTTTTCTCAAACGTCATTTGACTCTTTTTTTTTCTCATTTTTTTCGGTTTTTTAGTTTTCCCTTTTATCCAAACATACCATTTTTCTCGTGACTGTCTTTTCCTCTCTGCGTCCTTTATATCTTTCTTTTCCTTCCCATAAAGTATAAAACCTCTCCCTCGTTACACTACCCGTCCCGTCGCCTTCCTCCAAGTCGCCGCCACTCCTTTTTGGTCCCCTACTCTCCTTCTCTCTCTCTTGCTATAGCTAGCCCTACACTTCACATCAACACACAATCTTCCTGTTTTCTTTCCATTCACATATAGATTAATTAAGAGGAGAGCTGCTCTACATATATCGAGAAGCAGCATTGGTGCTTCAAAAGCTGTGATCCTAGTAATTGTGTTGTTGTTATTATTATTATAATGGGACGCCGCGATAAAGAGAACGGGAGACGAAGCGGGGCGGAGAGGAGGGAGGGGGAGGAGGAGGAGGAGGAAACAACTACTAGCGGAGATGAGTACGAAGTGCAGGATTTGAATGACCGGATAAAATCGTCGAGAGGCAGCAGATTCAATCTCATAGAGAATCAGTTCGGGCTCGTCGACCGCGACGCCCAGGGGACACGGCGGCGGTTCAGCCGGGAATCGGTCATTAACGGGATCCGTTACATCTCTAAAGGCCTCGTCATCCACCCCGACAACAGGTCAGATTTTTCTGTTATTTTCTTCTTTTTTTTTTATCCTCTCTATCGGTTTCTAATTTTTGTATAGGTAAAAAAGAAAAAAAAAACTGTTACTTACTCTTCCGGTGTCTAGAAGTCGCGGTTATATATATTTCTTCTCCCTTTTTGGGCCCTTTTCGCCAATTTTTCTCGGGGGGTTGGATGACAAGTGTGTAGCAGTTTTTTGATTTGTGATTTTGGAGGCGTCATTCCCGCCACGGTCGTCCACGTGGCGGGGACGTAGTGGAGGGAAGTGTTTAGTGGTCTAATTTTGACACCAATAATATTTAAGAGAAATATCGGACGGTGTAGAATTGTTTAGCAAATCAATGATTTGGGTTTGACTTCATACAAAGGGCCACCGATCATCCTCGGGCATAAGTCCTGATCATACTGACGGTGGATTCACGTGTTGGGTCCCACACCCTGGGACATACAGATTTTTGGCGGCTGTTAATTTATGAAATTTTCTTTTTTAGAAAAACAGGTCATTGTAGTATATATAAAGTGACGACTTGTTTCCAAATTGTCGGGGGTTTTTGCTACCATTGCCCATAATACTGGACCTGGATAAGCCTTACCCAGGTTGATATGTGTTATTTATTCTACTAATGATTGACTAAAAAGCTAAATCTTGATTTCGTGCAAGATCTAAATTGAGTAAATTCTATATGTGAAGTATTAGGTTGGTTGTCTTGTATAGATAGCTTGGATTTCGGTTGACTGAAATTGCAACTTACTGTATAGATAATTTGAAGTCTAATTTTGTTTAAAAACTTTTGTAATCATGTTTCTTTTTCTAGATTAGTTTTTCCTTTGTTGGGAATGTTTGAGAACTCTTTCTTAAACAAGTAAAAGTAAAATTTAATGATAACTTCGAGGTTGGAAATTTTTATCGCTGCTGACGAATGCTATGATAGTGATTGCTTTTACTTTGGTATTGGCGGGTGGGATTATGGGAGTAAGACAGACGAAACATGTTGTTAAATGTTAATTAATGATAGCAGCTATCATCTTTGGATTGTTTTCAAACACGTCATTGTTTTGATAAGGGAAGAATTTTATCAGAAAGGTTAGACAACCTACCTGCCCTTGTTTTATCTTTGCATTGGACCCACGGTGGCGGCTCTCTTCATGCCTGATTTTTTTTTTTTATTTCCAATATTGGGTTCCGAGGCAAATTAGTGAATCGAGTGATGTGGCACCTGTGGTTTAAGATTAAATTGAGGCCATTTTGGAGTCCAAAATTCGGTATGTGCACAGAATTTTTCTCCAACGAAGAATTATAAATGAGAGAACCCCGGGATTGGTGGTTGATAACCTTCTCTGCCAACAGGATGGAAAATATTGCCCGACATATTTTTGCCTGGGGCTGGTTGTTCTGGCCCGTAAGATGGTATACCGGGAATTGTGATATTATATTGGTAATGAGTGGACATTGGCTACTACATGCTGGGACTTCCTCCATAGACTACGGATCATGGTCTTGTCTTGGTAGAATTTGCTCATGCTATGTTCATATTAGAATATACCAGTTTCACTTTTAATTTTCCTTTAGCATGACCTCATCCTTTGCCGTTTCTTTAACCTTCATAGTCGGTTGATTGTCATAGATAATTCGTCCTCAAGAAACAAAATAAAGGTCGTAGTTGAACGCTTACATTAACAAGAGGTTTTCTTTTCTTCTGGTGCAAAGAACAGAAAACTTTATTGGTGGTCTTTGACTCTTTGTCATTTGCAACCTGAGAGAAAAGTAATGATTTGTGTGTCTATATAAATATACTTTCGGGCTTCCTGGTCAATGAATACGTATAGACTGTCAGAACAGGTTAACCCTTGAAGGAAAAAGTGTAGAATCCGAGCGCATTATCATTCCTTTTGACATATATAGAGTTGAGAGTTCCTCTGTTTTGTAATTTTGGGTGTCATGACGAATTTATTATGCATATCAAATGGTTGTCATGATCGTCCAACTGGTAATCTTATGTTTAAGGAAAGTGAATAGTTTTGTTTTGTTGGTAAGAAACTGAACAATGGAATCCAAATAATGCAGGTGGTATCGTGCATGGGAGAAATTCATACTGGTTTGGGCAGTCTACTCGTCCTTCTTTACGCCTCTGGAGTTTGGTTTTTTTAGAGGGTTGCCGGAGAACCTTTTCATTCTGGACGTGGTTGGACAGATTGCTTTTCTTATTGACATTATATTGCAATTTTTTGTTGCATACAGAGACAGCCAGACTTACCGTATGGTCTATAAGCGCAACTTCATAGCACTTAGGTCAGCCTTCTTGTCCCTGTACTTTTGCTTCAAAAGATTCAGATTTCAGAACCATATTACGGTGGTTTCATGGTTCCAACAGCATCGATAAAGTCTCGTTCTCCTGGTTTTCTATAGACAAAGAACACAAACTCACCTATGTTTTCAGATGCGTGCATTCCTTTTCTTTTTCCAAAAACATAGTGCTTTTCTAAGAGATTGTACTGCCCAGTGCATAATGAAACACACGTAACACGTTCTATTCTATCTGGATGCCATCGGTCATATGCTGTGTTAATTAGTCCCCTGACTCTCCTTTTACTGTTGCAGGTACTTGAAATCTCATTTTTTCATCGATTTACTTGGTTGCTTGCCATGGGACAACATCTACAAGGTACTTGTTGATTTGTAGGAACGCCTCAAGCAATTTTTGAAGCCTTAAACCTTAGACGTTGATAGCACCCTGCCATTGCCGTTTTTCTTCCGTGATTAAACAGTTCAGCTAATACTTTTTCAAGTTTCCGTTTACTCAAAGTCATACATCAATAAGAAAAAAAGAAAGAAAAGAAAAGATGAAAGGAGACGTTTTTGAGGTTTTTGGCCTGCCTCAATCAATAGGCTGTATCTTAGGTACTCATCATGGTATGGAAATGGTTGCATCTGCAGTTGCACATTTGTTTTGAACTTGTTCCTTCAAACATACTACCCAGTCTGGTATCAGCTAAGCCACCAAGACAGGATCTTTAGAGAAGCAGGGTTAACATCATGAGAATACCCTGTTTGCTCATGGCATGCATTCTTTTATCTCGGATCAATGCTGTATTTTATTTCTATATTGCAAGTTGAAAGGAGAGCTCAATTGTGCTTCTCGGTGAATCTGGATTATATTTTCTGCTGAGAGTTGCTTCAGCTAAATTGGTGGAATAAACCTAAAATCTATTATTGTGTATTGGAAGTAAACTAGAGTTTGGACATCTTTTCGTCTTGTAATGCTTTATCAAGTAATGGCTCTCTCTGTACTCATTTTGGTATTTTTGTCAATACAGGCTTCTGGAAATATAGAAGAAGTGAGGTATCTTTTATGGATTAGGTTAAGTCGGGTGCGGAAAGTCACCGGTTTCTTCCAGCATCTAGAGAAGGATATACGAATCAATTATCTCTTCACCAGGATTGTAAAACTTATAGTCGTAGAATTATATTGTACTCATACGGCAGCATGCATCTTCTATTACCTGGCAACCACTCTGCCAGCTTCCCATGAAGGGTATACATGGATTGGAAGTTTGAAGATGGGTGACTATAGTTACTCTCACTTTAGGGAGATTGACCTTGGGAAGCGATACATAACTGCTTTGTATTTTGCTATTATCACCATGGCCACAGTCGGTAAGTACAGCAAAGCATTATGGTTGAGAAAATTTCTGATCTTGCCCAAGATGAAAGAAAATTTTAAGTTCTAATGACATGTATGCTGTACTTGCATTTTTTCTTATTATGGTCTCTTAGCTGATGATTCTACTCTTTCTGCTGCAGGTTATGGAGATATACATGCTGTCAATATGAGGGAAATGATATTCGTAATGATATTTGTGTCTTTTGACATGATTCTCGGTGCTTATTTGATTGGTAATATGACGGCATTAATTGTAAAAGGATCCAAGACGGAAAGGTATAGAGATAAAATGACAGATCTCACCAAATATATGAACAGAAATAGACTTGGAAGGGAAATTCGTAATCAGATTAAAGGCCATGTTCGCTTACAGTATGAGAGTAGCTATACAGAGGCTTCTGTTCTTCAAGATCTCCCCATCTCTATTCGTGCTAAGGTAAAGAGTATACCTCACTGTGAAGTATTTAAATTTTTCTTGTTCTTTTATGACTATCTTTTCCAAACTGTTTTGGTGGCCTTATATTTCTCCAACACAGCTTTAACTTTTCGAAATTGGGAGAAAAGAGTACAGACACCGAGACCCTTCTAATAACACATGAAAAACCACTCTTGGCTCATAAAATATCAAGCAGTTGTAACCAAATGCACCCTTGAAGAGAGCTTTTGAACAAACTTTCATGAAAATCACAGGGCAGGCAGTCGACGGTTCTTTGAAAAAATAGTAGCCTCCCATTCTGAGTGTGCAGTCAACTTCAAGCCTTCTGAGTCAAGTTTCTGATAGAATATTTGCCAGATTTTAACTTAGCTAGAAAGAAACGAATGGAGCTTTCATTTCTTAGTATATGGTTACTAACTCAAGTGGTTTGTGGAGAAACAATGAATTGTTTAGGGAGAGCAGAAATTAATGCTGTAAATAATAAGCTACCTTATCCTTTAACAATACTTTTCTGCGGAAGGAGTTAAATGGGAAAATACTTCTTATATTTGCCTATTATTTCATTCCTTTTCTATGATCATGTTACGGTAAGATTGTCAATTCTAAAATAAGTTCATTCTTAGTGTTAATTTATTTTGATTTTAATGTTTGCGGAATTTATAATCATTGCATCTCGTTGCTCTGGTTGCTTTAACAATATTGAACTCTCTTCTTTGCAGATTTCCCAAACTTTATACTTGGCATACATTGAAAAGATTCCTCTTTTCAAGGGCTGCTCTTCAGAATTTATAAACCAGATTGTATGTTTCCCAGTCAATTTCTTTTTCTGGATTGCTTTCTCTTCTGAACTTTCTTGCTTGAAAACTGGTCTGCTAGCAGCATTCTCATTGTTCTTTTCTTCCATTTTGCAGGTTATAAAGGTTCATGAGGAATTTTTTCTCCCAGGAGAAGTAATCCTGGAACAGGGGAACGTGGTAGATCAACTTTATTTTGTTTGTCATGGTGTACTGGTAAGATTTCGTACGCTACAGGTGTTAGTATGTGTAATTCTAATAAAAATGTAGTTCTTTGTCCTTCACCATTTTCATTGCTTTTCCCAGTGTTTCTCTACTACATGGTTAATAACTCAAGTGGTTTGTGGAGGAACAATGAATTGTTTCACAATAACTTGGCTGTCAGTAGATTCATAACTCTCTTGCTTGAATAATTGGACCAAAAGATGACTTTTTTTGGTGGACTTTACTGTTGTAATGCTATGTAACTAAGAAATTTAGAGATTCACATCATCACTTGTTCCCCAATAAATATCGCTTTGTTTCCCTGATTGTGTAAAAGTATATCTTTCCCTATTACAGTATTGATCTTGATATTTGCAGCTTTGCTAAGATATGCTGGTTTCTTGTGTTTCTTGTTCTGATACAGGAGGAGGTAGGGATAATGGAAGATGGATCAGAAGAAACTGTCTCACTTTTACAACCGAACAGCTCTTTTGGGCAAATCTCTATACTATGCAACATTCCGCAGCCTTATACCGTTCGAGTGTGTGAATTGTGCAGGCTTCTGCGAATTGACAAACAATCTTTCTCAAATATACTTGAGATATACTTTTATGATGGACGAAAAATATTAAACAATCTTTTAGAGGTAACTGATCTCTGTTCGCTGGATATTATATCAAACTTAATTTTCTGCTTTATTCACATTATAGATTGTAGGCTTGCTTACTGGAGTATTTTTGTTGACCAGTCTACAAGTTCTTGAGCAATTCATTTTTGTGATTCACAAGAAGGGTAATGTGTCTAGATGTCTAAAATGGAAATAGCTATTGACAGGGAAAAGAATCCAATCTTCGAGATAAACAGCTGGAATCAGACATTACCTTTCATATTGGAAAACAAGAAGCTGAACTAGCTTTAAGGGTTAATAGTGCAGCCTATCATGGGGATCTTTATCAGTTGAAAGGCTTTATCAGAGCAGGAGCTGATCCTAACAGAACAGATTATGATGGAAGATCGCCTTTGGTATGGATTGGTGACATACTTCGTTGCTACATGTACAAAATTTATAGTCTGTGGAAAGTGAAATTATTGAAGAAAAATGGGTTACTGATAAAAGCTTTGGTTTTTAACAGCATCTTGCAGCAGCAAGGGGCTATGAACACATCACGGAATTTCTCATTCAAGAAGGGGTTGATATCAATGTCAAGGGTAAATTTCTTCTTTGCAGTGGTTTCTAAAATGCATGAGGATACATATTTTATCAAAAGGCACTGACTAGATGCTTTGAGCAGATAACTTTGGAAATACACCCCTCCTGGACGCTATCAAGAATGGACATGATCGAGTTGCTTCTTTACTTTTTCAAGGCGGGGCCTCCTTGAACATAGATAATGCTGGTAGTTATCTATGTGCAGCTGTTGCAAAAGGGGATTCAGATTTTGTGAGAAGGCTTTTATCCAATGGCATGGATCCCAACTCCAAGGACTATGATCACAGAACTCCACTTCATGTAGCCGTTTCAGAAGGATTATATCTGATGGCTAAATTGCTTTTAGAGGCTGGAGCGAATGTTTTCTCTAAGGACAGGTAGAGTAGCAATTTCATTGATCTTGCATTCTAATACATACCGGAATGACCTCTAAAATTTTCTTCACATCATTTGGAGCGGTAATTATGAATAAAGCCATGTATAAAATAGCTTAAAAGAGTATGGATGAACCGAAAATCAATTATTCCTGGAAGTGGGACACCGTGGAAGGGGAAATTTTGCAAATTACCTGGTCAATGTATATATCTTTGGACATTGACATATTTTTTCTTCCTTTCATTCTCTACGGGATCAAAGTTAGACAAATGGAGCAGAGTGTTTACTTTTTCATTTCCTTCAAGCATAATAGATAACTTAAGAAAACTGTGGGCGTGAAGATTATATGTCTAAACAAATTTCTTTAGCCAAGACATTGATACACTCTTGCTCTTTTCTGTAATAAATATTATCTAACAGAAAAAACTTTCTTCCTCATTTTTAACTTCACAGATGGGGAAACAGTCCACTTGATGATGTTCGGATGACTGGAAATAAGAATTTGATCAAGCTATTGGAAGAGGCAAAAGGTGCTCAGATAAGAGAATTTTCTCATAGATTCCAAGAAATTCCAGGTAAGAAATCTAGAAAGTCCAGCTTCTGCATGCTCATTAACAGACTCTGACTCTCTTTTTTTTTTCCCCCATTTTCTGTTTCTTTTGTATGTTTCCAACAAATTGTTTATTTTCCAAGTTAATAACGGAATTATGCCAATTGCAGACAAAACACAACGAAGAAAATGTACAGTTTTCCCTTTCCACCCACGGGCTTCAGATGGAGAAAAACAACCTGGGATAGTGTTGTGGGTCGCCCGCACCATTGAAGAGCTCATTCAAAAGGCAGCAGAGCAGCTACAGGTTCCTGGTGGTTCTTGCTTACTCTCGGAAGATGCGGGTAAAATCCTAGATGTAGACATGATTGATGATGGCCAGAAACTTTATTTGATCAGCCAAACACATACCTAAGGAGAATGTCGTTGTTGTACAGTGTTGTAGATCGCTTCTGTGTAGTCTCTGTTGTATCATTTTTGTTGTATTATGTCCAAGTATATCCAGAATTGATTAGGCCATATACACGTTTCTGTTGTCGGGGGTCACATAAACGTTCAACATCCTGCATTAGTGCAAAGGCATGCTTTAATAGAGAGTAGCTTGCTTGGATTAGGTTTTGCCTTTTTGTTTATATACTAGATTAATAAAAACCACTGTGTAAGTGTTTGCAGAGCCTAGTGGCCTGCCCTTGAATGGAATCGGGGTGGGCGTATTACATTATCAAGCCATTGCTCATTAAAATCTTAATGTTTCACCCTAAAATGAATAATACGTGACTTCCTGAGGATGATTTGATTGGTCACTCAAATCTATCTTGATAACCTTAAAACAGAATGATAACTTACATTTCTAATCCTTTCCTTCAATACACAAGCCCATATCACAACCATAATTACATGGTATCCATGGGTGACGTCCCGGCCATAGCCAATTAATCATGCAACTCCTTACTTTAGACCACCGCAAATTCACAGCTTTTGGCACCAAACTCCTGATCATTTAGACCTAAATGCAGCTCCCTTGTTTGCCTCACATGATACATGTTTACCTACAACTTAAAGACGCATGGAAATGGGCAAAAAATTGGATATCCTGACATGAAAGCCCGGAGTGGCTTGGAAAGACTACATGGTCTGATTCCCAGATCACATGAGACCATCTGCACAGATAAAGATCTTATCGGCCGGTAAGTTACTTTTTAGCAGCATATGGTGCTAGTCGAAGATGAATAAAAGAGCAAGAGGAGGAAGATCGAAGCAAGTTTTACTCCTTTTATGTCAATCCATATTTATTCTTCATTTGTGACAAACTTCATTACAAGTTCAGATGGATTAGGACCTTCAATTTGACTACTAGCACTATAAGTATGACCTCACAAGTCCTACACTTTTATGTCAATCCACAGCCACATATATATTACAGCTATATGAGCTATTCCTAAGTTTTCTCAGCTCGCTAATATGAAGAACAAACCAGCACAAAATGAAAGCAAAAAAGAAAATTTAAGCACTGACATAAGATAAGTTGGACTGGAGTGGATTTGATCACAAGATCAAACTTGTTATTATGCTAGAAATTATCGGTTCAAGCTCCTCGGATGTGCTGAATTTGACTGAAATGCTTTTGTGCGGCTGCGTTATTAACAGCTGCTAGATCATCCTTGTCATCAGCCAACATGGTACTTTGCATAGAGTCTGTGTTTGTTGAGGTTGACTCATCAGAATCACTAAGCAGCTCTAAGAGAGACCTCATTATACAACCAACCAAGGGAAGTGAGGAACATAAAACTATGGCTTGTCTAAGACTCATGATGTCTTATCGATTGCAAAAAAGGAGCTATATAACTAGAATAGGGTAGAGATCAAATTTGAAGGAAGATTTCTCTGAACTGAAAATATGCTAAACTACCTTCAACATATTCATATATGTATATGGTCCATCACATATATATGCGTGGATATTAAGTCAAGGAAATGACTAATGCGCCATATTTTTCCAACTTGTCAGACACACTTAAGCAGAATTCTTGAGAGGGAATCCACCCTACATGACTTGACCACAACCTAGGAATTTTCCTCTCATGCCTACGTGGAGGGCTCCCATTTTCTTCATAGGTAACTATTAATTAATCACTTTAATCATACTTTATTTTCCCCTCTCCCTCTCTCGCCAGGAGATTAATAATTTAACAATAAACAACTCCAGTAGTACCGACTGATTAGAAAACGTAGGTGGACATTCCTGAATCAGGTTTTAATTAGTTCTTAAAACACGGTTATCGTCACAAGTGATCATAGATAAATGTTGGCTGTGAGAACTAAATCAGTGACATTGACAGTGGACAAGCATCAGCGAATACGTAAAACAGGTCTAAATATGGGCAGTGTGAAGTACATAACATTTTTCTAACCACATGAAAGGCCTACACAGTGTATTCAAACAATATTAAGCATGGCCCGTACCATACCATTCAACACAATGAGGTGCGGTTTCCCTTTCTTACAAGAAAGCTTTTCTTTTCGTTTTTCTTTTATAGCAAATCTGAAACTTTCAAAGATAATGATTTACCACAACTTCTTCTATGATGCTTCACAATAATATAAGATATATTGATGATGCATCAAGTTTCGACCGTTAGTTTTTTTATAATAAATTCAATAATGTTACCTGCTAGACCGTGTTATACTCGTGGCTTGCTAAAGGCAACTATTTTACTGATAATGTTAGTAATTAATTACATTACATTTAGTTTACAAGTTTGAACTAGTCTTAGTATAATCCATAATATGAGGTCGAAATCACAATAGTGATACTTTAGTGTATATTAAAATTTCAAGGAATCACCTAGCTTGCTGGCATCTTCGTGTCCACGCAATCTATGCCAATATGCTTTGAACCTTTTGACACTTTTCACCAGAGGCGGATTTGGGAGGGGCCCACAGGCGTCATGGCCTCCCTTAACTTCTCTATAATTGTGGTTTGTAGTATTGTAACAAATGAAAAATTGATGGAAAATTTGTGTTATGCCCCCCTTCAGATCACGAACCTCTCTTTCTCTATTTTCACCCTACATTTTCTAATATTTAGGCTTCTTTACGCAAATGGGTCTGGTGGGTCTTGTTGGCCCCCCAAAGTTTCTGGGCTGGCTCCGCCCCTGCTTTTCATGTGATGCGGGCTAAGTTATTCGCGAAAAGATAATCTTTCTTTTTTTGGTTTCCTAGTTGGTATCCTGAGTTTCGCCCCGACTAATCCAGTCGACCCTCGTCGCGCACCTAGGTATGGTGGATAGGATTCGAACCTGAGACTTCGCTTAAGCTGAACCAAGTCGCTTATCACTTGAACCAACCCCAAATTGGTAAAGATAACCCTTCTTTTGTTGAAAAGTTTTTTATTTTTAATGTATGAGAAGTTTTTAAGGGAAATCTTATCACTACCGGCTGAAATCAACCTGATTACGACGAGTACCTCATTGTTTCACCTATCTGGAAAAAGACATCATATTATTTTTATTCCAATATTTTGGATTATCATAGTTGTTGTTATTATTATAGCATTATTGGTACATTGGGAATATAACCAAAAAAAGAAAAAAGAAAGATGCTGCCAGTGCCAGGCCCTTTTCAAAGGCCTCATGGTCTTTGTATTTGCACAAAGTCGATCCAATTCCAATAAAGGGAAACTAAATGGGCCGTAAAATAATAAATCGGGCCTAAAGGGGCTAACGGGCTCTTATGAGTTGTCCAATAAGCATCCAAATCTTCAACGGAACAAGCTCAGTTCCACGTCACTGTCAGGTCTACAGCTGCAAATCGCCGCATCCCTCATTTGTTCAACGATCCAAGGAACCAGCAGGGTTCAGTTACAACTTGCAAGCCTCAACGCTTTTTTATCTTTCCGATGTTGCCCCTGTGATTTGCAACAAATTACATATTCGTTCAAGGTTTCACGACTACACAGCTCCATCCAAGCAAGGGCAGTTTCGTCCACAAACTCGAAGTTGAGCGGGAAAACTTTTTCCTTCCCTGGCAAGACAAAACAAACTCCTCTAACTGACACTCACCAATCCCAAAAAAACCCAACTGATTCCTTCAACTCTCAGTTACAAAGGGGGGGGAAAAAGCCCTTCTTCGTCTTCTCTTTCCTTTTCTCTCTCTCTCCAAAAAAAAAAAAAAAGGAAAAGAGGAGCTTTAACACTTAGCCTTGGAGAAAATGCCGATTCCAGTTCTGGAAACCTGCCGCAAAAGGAAGAGAAGGCCAAAGTTCTTCAATTTCCAAACTTTTCTCGAACCCGGTTGTCCCATAAGCCCCACGGGCCCTTTTCGGGATAACGTTAGGGTTTTCCTCGAGGAATGCGCGGAGCAGGAAGACTACACAGTGGAGGGCATGCCCATTTGGTGCTCTCTGCTTGTTTTGGAAGGCGAGAAAGCTGTGGTTCCTCTCTACACCATTGAAGAGAACGTCAGGAAATCAACCAAACCCTTTTGTGATCACTGCAGATGCACCGGTTAGGGTTCATTTCTGTCCCCCACTCTCTTTCTCGTTTTGCTTTGCTTTTTTTCTGTGCATTTCTCAATTGGGTACTTGCTTGTTTGGCTAGATGTTATTGGTTTGGTGGAAAGTTTTGTTCTTCTGGGTTAATTTGATTCGCCGTTTCGTTGTCTGTTTTGTTTTGGGATTTGGTGTTTGATTCCATCTGGGTTTCTGATTTTGCATCTTAGCTTCGGGTTTGGGGTTTTATGGTTTCTGGTTTCTTCAACATTTTATAATCTTACTTACTAGCATTTTATGATGTTAATTGGTTGGAAATTAGATTGATATGGATGGAATTGTCAATAGCCTCTTGGGCTGAGTAATTAATGTGGGCTAGGTTACTTGGGCTAGATCTGGTTGCTGTAAATTAGCACTTTAATTAGAGGATGAGGTGTTATTTAATGTGAATTTGTTCACTTTTATCCTCTGCTGCTTTCTCAAAAGCGTGGTATCATTCTCTAGAACAAGTGTGCTGGACAAATACTCTGCCAAACACTGCGCAGTCATATCCTTTTTAGTGCAATTTTGTGTTTACAACTTGAAGCAAGTAAACCAGTTGTTTGTTTCACCAATATGAAGCCAGTTTGTCTTACTTTCACGGTTGTCTCGTGAAGTTGTAGGCTACTTTTAAGTAGCACTCATTAGCATTATTCATGCAATGTGTCTGATTTTTAGCCAACGTGGAGATTTTACGTCCCATAAGTTTTCTCATTGCTTTGCTCTGTGATATGCTTACTTTTCAATATGTGTTACTGTAATTCTTGTCTGATATCAGATCTGGAATCATGTATCTGTGTTATTTGGTCGATTTTGTGTTTGATCTTGCTCATTCTGTTTTGTGTTGTAGGTTGGGGTAAGAATTTAGTCTCCAAAAGGAGGTATCATATCATAATACCAGTCGATGGTCAGTGGAACCAGCAGCTGGATGATGGTGTTTTTGATCTCCAAAGTCATCTTTTGCATGGATTAATCCATTGCAATGGGTTTGGTCATTTGCTCTGCATAAACGGGAAAGAGGGGGGCTCCAAGTATCTCCACGGAAGGGAAATTATGGACTTATGGGACCGTATCTGCTCAAATCTACGAGCTCGGTAACCAAATTCTTCACTGACTTTTAGTTTCTTTTCTTATGTCTCAATATCACATCATCCATATCACTGACATGAAGATGGGCAATCTGCTGTCTGAAAAGAGTCACCATTTGAGTCTGATGAGTTTCCAAATTGATTCCGTTGTTCTGTTTGTTTGCTTTTATTTTCTTTTTCCCTTTGAGAGAGCTTAGCAATTTATTGGGATTATCTGCTGATCGATGTTCTTGTTGCTTGGCTGTTTCACATAGAATTTACATTCATTAAGCAGAATAATTTACTTTCTGCAGGAAAATCACTGTTGAAGATCTCTCCAAGAAGCGATCTATGGATCTTCGCCTTCTTTATGGAGTTGCATATGGACATCCATGGTTTGGTAGATGGGGATACAGGTTCTGCCGGGGAAGCTTTGGCGTTTCAGAGCTCATCTATTGCAGAGCAATTGAAATTCTTTGCTCTTTGGAGCTTGAGAATATCATCCAGGATTTCAACGACACGGACCGGTGTGAAGAGATGAAGCAAATGATTCAGTATTATAGACGCCTCAGCAAAACCCAGTTGATCACCCTGAAAGATCTTCTCAGGTTTATTCTTGATGTCAAATCTTGTCCATGTACACAGAAGAATCAAACCACTGTTCCCAGTTCTTCATCTGCCGTTCCAAAAGTTTCTATCATTGCAGTCTCAAGGAGGAAACCTCTGGAGAAGGAAAAATCCTCAAAGTACAGGAGATTCAGTTCTGTGGTTGGACATGACAGCAGATGGCCTGTGAAAAGACTTGAATATGCAGCAGAGGTTGTTGTAAATGCATTGAAAGGAAAGAAGCTTGACAAGTGTAGTGAAGGGTGGATGACAAGGCAAGATGTGAGAGATGCGGCAAGGATGCACATAGGTGACACTGGTTTGCTGGATTACGTGCTGAAATCTATGAACAATGTGACTGTTGGTATTCATGTCGTCCGACGTGCTATGAACCCAAAAACAAGGATACTGGAATACTGTGTAGATGAGCTTGGTGATGGAGTTAAACCTCTTCCACCTGTCCCTGAACCAAAAGTTATTCTAGAACCAGGGAGAGATGTATACACTGATTTGTCTTACTTGTACATGAATGCCTTGTTGAATTACCCCGGATCAGAACTTGTGCGATTGGCAGCTCAGGCACTTCTGGACAGCAAGCACTTTGTGAAGGAGTGGCCGCTAAGGGATGAAAAGGAGCTTGTCCTGAGATTCATATGCCAAGCCATTGCAAATTTCGATGATCTGGACAGTGAAATGAATTGGAAATCAGCTCCTGGTGAGATTATCATTCTCCCATCAGATGCCACGATGGTGGACCTCATGCAGGCAGCAGAGAGTGGGCTGAGAGACACTTATTGCATTTTGGAGGAGTTTGTGGTAACTGAGATAGACAAATTAGAACACCTAGAGGATAGAGACTTCTTATTTGGAGCAGTGGAGTCTGGTGCAGAGCTTTTCGTTTGGGGGAATGGGATGGATTTGCATTCTCAGCTGAGGTATGAAGGTGGTCCTGAAAACTGGAAGGTGGTGTGTGAATGTGGGGCTAGAGATGATGATGGAGAGAGGATGGTGGCTTGTGACGTTTGTGAGGTGTGGCAGCACACTCGCTGCAATGGCATTGATGATTCCGATGCTGTACCACCACTGTTTGTCTGTCTAGGATGCTGCAATGCATTAGGTTCGTCGAAAAGTAAACCTCACTCAGAATTTGAGGGTTCTGGAGATTTATTGATGATTCCAGCAGCCGAATGTGGAATGGAATCCTTTCCTCAGGGGATGGTGTTGAGATGCCACTGATCATTGCAAGGGCTAGTAAGTTGACTAGGGAAGAAGTTGCAATTCTGCTTCCATTCTAGTTTTCTGGTTGGTGAACTGAAATCGGTATGACTGTGTTGTTAACTGAGGTAGTTAACATAGTCATATCCATGTCAATAGTTTTGACATTGGAATTCGTTACACGATTCTTGTTAAGTTTGTGACACAAGATATTCTCTACAGGAATTTTTCTTTTTCTTTTTTAGCAGATGATAAAATGACCTTCAGAACAAAATTCTTGTACTCTCCCTCTCTCTTCGCTGAATTCTTTTGTATAGTAGGATCTTACTGCTGGTATCAGAATGGGTTTGCACTATTGGATATGCGATTTAGTGATGTCAAAACTGAATAGTAAACAGAGCAGCAAAAGTTTTTACGGGAACTAATACCATCTTCCTTTGTATTATAATATTCTTTATGCTCTTATCAGAATTTACAAATATGATCTGTCTATGTATAATTACGAGCTAGGGTATTTTTGGGATCCATTACAGTAAATGGATCGATAGGGACATACCTACGCCTGGACCCTGGTGCCTTAGCACGAAAATTATAAGTCAGCCAAGAGTGGCCCGCTAGGGGAAATATCTGGAACCTGTCTAAATTACAAATTTATAAAGTTTGAGATATCCAATTATTGAAACCATCGGCGCAAAGAACAGCCAATGCTGCTAAAGACCCAAGGTTAGAGCAAGTATCCCATTGAAAGTACAACTTGAAACTTGTAAGGCTGTTGGTTTTGTTAGTCTATTGGAGCAACAAGGAGAAAGAAAGCATAGAAAACATCTGCGCCAGGAAGCAGACCATTGAGCTGCAGAAGGGCACATTAAGTGTACTTAGAAGAAGGGTGCCCTGCAAGGCTCTCCTTTTCTCTTTTGCCGTTGTTTCACAGGTTCCAACTCTTTCTTTCTTCTTACATTGGTCGAAGGCTGAAGGGAAAGCAGGGGAGTGACCTTGTCGATGGGCTTCCTCGCATATGCCTTGACCTGAAAGTTTCAAGAATGTTTTAAAGCAAAAGGAAGCCAGGCTTGGATAAAACAAACAATTCAGAAGATGCTGGGCTCGATATGAATCATATATAATTAAGTACCTTGCAAGAGAGAGAACAGTATTTATAGACTTCTGGCTCATTCAATCTTCTCTTGCAGATCTCACAAACTCCTTCATTGGATAGTGGACCACAATGAGGTAATGGAATCAGAGATACAACCAATCGCTTGTTGCACTTGTATGGCTGAAACCCAGGACGAGTACATTAAGAAAAACATCATAAGGCAGCAACAGTTGCTACTTTTTGGCATGACACATACAGAGTTACTGCGAATTCTATATTTTTGAAGGGTCAAATACTTTCTCCCTATCAACCTAATGTAGATGATCAAGAAACGGATTATCCAAGCTTCAACAAAGAAAAATGACTTCTTTCCCTCTCAAAAATTGGCCACTTAAAGTTCCATTGGCACACCACCCCCTAGCCTACTTAACCTCTTCTGCACGTCATAATCAGTTGCTTTACTAATACTACATTATTTCTGGAAGGTCGTCTGGTCTTTTGTGTATGAAGAGATTCTTCTTCTTTTCTACTCATTAATTTCGTTAGGGAAGAGACGCAAAGACCCAGTAGACAGTAGTCAAAAGTTTCAAAGTCTTGCTAATTTCGACCTGAGTATCAAAATCCAAAGACGACCCAGAATATAAAATTGACTGAATCATATGAGAACAATTCAACTTGGATTAATTAGATGGGAGGGGTGTGTACCTGGATAAGAGAACAATCAACATACTTCTCCAGGGCACCAAGCGACACAACGTCCCTGTACACATGCCTATATATCTTGAGTACCTTGTGATGCCTGTGATTGCCAGCAGAGATACAGTACTGGCAAGCAGCTAAATTGCAATTGATGCAATATCTGTTGGTCTCGTTCCTCCTCACGGGATGGGTCGAACATGGATCAAAGAAAGTCCTCGTTAGAAAAAACTCAACCCATTCTGGTTTCTTGCTCTTTCGTTGCACAGCATCTTCCTCCACCTGATCAAAAGAGTTGTGCATTTAAAGTGAGGATACTTTTTTTTTTATGAAGATTGATACTCCTATGTGGGTAATGGTATGTGAAATAAGTAGTTCCAGAAATTTATGATTATGGGACCGAAAAAATGTATAAATGGTACTACCAGTGAAAAAAAAATGATGGAAGGCAGAGACGCATGGAGAGTTCATCATCAGCGATTGTATATATTTATAGTATTTCAAATCACTGGCCTCCAATTAGATAATTAAATACTTTTTTAAAAAATTAGATAATTAAATGACAGTATGGTCTCTCGTACTTGATGATACCGACAAAGAATAACCAATTAAAAAAAAAAAGTAGGTGGTAAATGTAATATTTATTCTCACTCTATTTGGTACCAAATCCGTGGCAAAGGAGTCAGCAGGTTCTCTTCTTTTGATTTATGACAAAAGAAGACAACTGCATTGCTTGCTTCATTATTAATTTTGTCACACCCTTACTTATCAAAAAAATATATTTACATATATCACACCCTTTACCACATCTTTATGTGTTTTAAACTGTTTCTTTGTAACCTTTTAAATTTTGGGTACATCAGGACATTTTTGGCATTATTTCCTCCCCTTCCCTTTCCACAAAAATTTCCAAAACAAGGCTGTTTGTTAGGATACACAATCAAAACCTAGGGTGTGAGATTTATAAAAATCCATGAGAAACCGCAATATTGCGTGTAAACGCCGCCTCAAAGCCGAAATTGGGGCCTTATAAATCTACTGCCAGTAGGTAACTCACTGAAACTTCTTAACAACTCGCTAATAACTTCTATTCATGTCCCTTAAACGAAACGTTTTTTATTTTTCTCCTCCCTTAATCACCATTATCAACTTTTGACCCATTTTACTGGCCTCTGTTCTTCTCTTTGCAACCAACCCAGATAAGGTATGCAACATAACAATGGAGCCAAGACTTTCTCTGTTTCGTTCGATTTCCTTTCTTTGTTATTTAACTTGGGTTGCTTTCTAAGTTGAGCTACTTTATGGAATCCGATGGTTATGCAGATGAGACATTCAAAAGAATTAAAATAAGGAAAGCAACATCAGAGATAATATTTAATTTTCACTGGGATTTAGCCCAAAAGTAAAAGGGTAAAGAAAGGAAGCGTACCTGGTTCATTGACTTGGAGGATAATTGACTCATCATGATATAACTCATCTATGAAAATCCTAGATGAGTGTGCATTCTACATGAAACTGACTGTAGGCAGCAGAAACTGAGGAATAAAATATATGTAGCAGATAGAGGCCAACGAGAAGAATATATATATAACACGACGAGTAGCAAAACTGTGTAACTAGAGACTTATGGGTATTGGTGGTGTTTTGTTTTCACATATAGCGGTGCTTATGTACGAATGAATTGGTTGCATCGATAAAATCTAAGTGCATATATATATCATCAGTACACACTCGCCTCCAGATTCTCCATGGAAAAGATGAACACTAAATTATGACATTCGTCCATTTTTTCGAGTAACCCCACTTTTGTTTTGACCATATTGCACAAAAGTACTAATACGGTTGTTGGTATAATTATTGTCACCATTATTATCTTGCCATGGAAAGAAAAAAAAAAAAGAGAAATCTGTTGTATGATATCCAATTGAGATATGTGTATCCTTACTGTCATATTCACATCTGAGTATGTGCACAAAAAAATTGTTCTAATTAAGAAGATTTAGATGTATCTTGTCACCCATATATTACCTTACAGATATTAGTAGTGCAAAAGAGGCCAAAGAGATGCACCAATACAAGCCTTATTTGGATGTGGAATCCAATTTTTTACTATTTCTTATCAGAGCATACCATTTTTAGGGGGATTTGACCAATGAGACCAATTGAAATTAGCTTTCTTTTGCGAAACAACAGCAGGCAAAAGGTATTTCCAGAGCCCCTTGAGGATTAAAAAGGCAGTGAAGAGGAATGGAGGAATATTCAATCGAGAAAACATATTTGCCAACTTTGGTGGCGAGATAAAACTTGAGGCAAAATTTAAAATTGATCTTGGTTTATCTTCGTTTTTAATTATTCTGCCGTAGATTGATAACACAGAGATAGGTGCAAAGTTTTTTAAACCGGAAAGGTCATCAAACTGAACCTTTTTTGTGATAAGTCATTAGCTAGACTGATTTGGCCCAATTGGGCACATATAAAATGGTCCAAATCCGCTGAAATACTGGCCAGGAAGTAGATCCGGCCTCCTTTCTACTCCATTGAACCATCTGCACAGAAATCTACTCGAATACAAGCGATATGAAGCAAAAATTGACATCTGATATGCAAGAAAAAGGGAGTCATATCCTTGATTTCTATAAAGTAACAGGTCAATTTGCATCAACTTAAACTCTGCCACTAATGACTTAACCGCAGAAATGTTTTCAGCAGTTGAAGAAAAGAATTAAAACCTCACATGGTAACTGAAACCAATCAAAATAAACAAAATCACCAAGAGTTCTTCAATGGTTTCTCCAACAAAGCAGAGAGATACATCTCCCTCAACTCCGCCCCACGATCAAGCTTCTTACCCACCACCCACTTCACCTTGTTAAATCCAATGCTCTCGATTAGTGGCTTGTAAACCTCCTCGAACTGCTCCTCCACACAGAAGAAATGGTCGAGCCAGAACAACCCACCAGGCCTAAGCACTCTGTAGATATCAAACATCAAGAAATGGAGCAAAGTTGTAGGAATCCAGTTGCTCAGTACATGCATGGAGTGAACAATATCCAATGTATTGTCAAAGAACGGGAGCCTCTGGGAAATGCTGATGTACAAAGGCACAACCCCTCTTGAAGCTATGAAGTTATTGAACGGGCCATTCAAGTTCATGGAAGTGGTCACTATGGTTATGTTCCTCTGCATCATCCTCACTGCAAAAGTAGCCACACCACCGCCAATGTCAAGCCCTATACGGATGGTTCCTGGCTTCTTGGTGGCCAGTACTTCATCTATGGTGAAGTCAAGTGGATTAGTACTCTCTATTGCTGACCAACGAGACTTCTCTCTACCTGCAAGATCAAAGCAGTCCTTGCAGTCATCAAAACCCTTTTGAGTACGGTACCTGTTGATGAGACATGTGTAGTCTTTGCAGGTGTAAGCCGTCCAGACAACAGTAGAATTAGGTGGTGTTGTCCAGAGACTAGTAGGAAGAGGGTAAGGCTCGTCATATACAGGATGAGCTGCAGGGCGGCAGCGGCGGCGAGGGAGAGGCTCACAGCCTTTCAGGAGGAGTTTCTGGGCTAGGAGCTCGTCGTCAGGGCAGGAACCATTCACTCTATATGACATGAAGCGACGAAGTTCTTCAGGGAAGCGGGTGCAGGACTTGCCTACTGGTGGATATATAGTGTCAGAATCGAAGTTTGTGTTAAACCCAAATGGGAGGACTTGGCCAGAAGTGAAGGCTACGAATTCTGATGGGAGGTCTAAGGTAGTTTGAGAGGAATCATCAGAATTATCACCTTGGGTGGGAGCTGGGTCTTCTATAATATTGGTTTGGGGAGCAGTAGTGTCTTTGTCAGTGATGGTAATGGAACCAGTGGTGCTAATGGGGATGAGGGAGCAAGAGGAGGAGGAGTAGAAGGTGGAGGAAAGGAACAAAGTGAGGAGGTTTGTGGACAAGAGAAGGAAGAGGAAGAAGAGATTGGTGGAGAGAGGCTTGGGTTTATGAGGAGAATCCATCATCTGGGTTTCTTGCCAGCTAGCTATAGTTGCGTTTGATGGAGATCACTTCAAGTTGAAGATGGAATTAAATGGTGTGAAGTAGAGAGTGGGTACTGTGTTTCTATCCATGTACTTAAAGAAAATTGGGTTAGATACACCTATCTAATTATCGATACAAGATAGCTTTCATAATTAATCGATGGAGCTTTCTTTGGAGTCCAACGAAGTGTTATGAAATCTTAAAATAAGCAAGTTCGGTTTGGTCAACTCCAGAAATAATGAAAAAATATATTTAATACGTAGTAGTAATAAATTAGCGTAGCAGGTATTACCGAAACTAGTGAAATGTCAACAATGAGTGCCTTACATGTAGTCAAAGCTTCATAAACAAGTTGTATACAAGGGTTCATCCTTTCACGGACATTTACTTTCCTGGGAATTAGAATTTTGAAGATCAGATCCGCATAAGCAGGTGAAGTTTAGATGATCCATAAGGATCTTTTGTTAAGGAGCATTAGAAAACAATATATAAAACCCAGAAAACCAATATAGAAGACTTTTACTGGGAATCAGCTCATCAATGCGTTTTATGTAAATCCAAGCCCCAGTCAATATTCACATGCAAATCCGGAATTTATGCATCTGCTTATGTTAAGTTGCACAATGTCATAAATCTTTGGAAGGAGTAATTGTCGCCTGTACTGGGTATATGACTATATGTTGGATACAGGATCTAACCGTTATATGCAGAATGAGATGCATTAATTGTTTTGATCTGATTAGTGCTATATGTAGTGAAAATTCTGCATATTATTTGCACAGAATTACTTGCATTTCCTGTTATATGCTAGTTTGATGGCTTTAAATAGTGGGACTGATAGGATTTTTTGTCTGGAATGCTCAATTGCTCATAGATGAATATGGTTTGCTGAAAATGCACTTTCGTTAAAAGGAAAATTTGGCCCGTTAAATGGAATAAAAGTCCATGTTTTTGCTTTGTTTCTGTTGCTACTGGTGGAATGAGTATTCTTGTCTACTATTTCATTGCAGCTATAAAACAAAACACACACTTGTTTTCTATTAAAAGCAGTTCCCTTTAAATTAAGCTATCTTTAGAGTGTTTACCTTGATTTCTGGGGTGTGTATGTCTCGGGGAAGGACCTATCTGGGGCATATTTATCGATGGATTTGCTGATAAGTGGAGTAGTTTGCATGTCAAAGAAATCATCTGAAATAAAATTTCTTTTATGATTAAAATACAAGGGAAACAGCAATAGATTTTATTAAGATCCACACAAATGGCTGGGAATCCTTTAATAATGACATTTTGCTACACCCACCTTCTTCTACGGTCTATGCGTGGAATTTACTAGGCCCACGCCATATCAAGTGCTACATTTTGAGCCCATTTTTACAAATACAGGAATCCCGAGTCCCGCATTATCAGTGGTGCAAGACTTTTTTCTTCTTATAGCAACACCTTAGCCCATGTAACGAAAAGAAGAAACACAGCTTTAGCCCGCCCCGGATTGTTTTGGTTCTGAAATCTGAACAATCGGAAGCATTGTTTGGGTCTAGCAAGTCTTCTTTTCTTTTGTTTTTCTTTCGCCTTGACGAATGATGATGATGAGTATGAAACTCAATTTGTTTATGATTTACAATCGAGTGAGAATATGTTAAAATGAATTGTTAGAGTTTTGTGTATTACCTGATAAATTCCTAATTAATTTTCCCCAATTTTTAAATCCTACTTGAAACAATATGAAGGCAAACAATGAAGCAGACAATTGGTAGAAAAAGAAAGCATAAGAGATAGCAAATCCTTCGCACCATAACTAAGAGCTTGCAAAAATCTTTTGGTTTCAAGTAAATTGGTCAGTGTAGATTGTACAATTGAATGAATTGAATAGCATTGTTCCTGTGTCTTTTCTACAAATTTCTATCCTAAAAAAGGCAAATGATTGAATCAGTATGATCTCTTCAGGTGCTTCAAATCCATGGAAGAATCGCCACAATTTAACCTAACTCTATGAACATTGAACAACTTCAGCAATTCTTTGACCTTCTCCTTTGTGCTTTCTCCACAACCGACCTGTAAAAGCACCAGCAGTTTCTGAAACCCACCCACTTGAAGTGCCTCAACTGCAACACTTCCCTCAGCTTCTCTCTTCTCATTCTTGCACAGCTTCCAAAGAATGGAAGCCGAGAACTCGGATGCCAGAACTGATACCCTGAAGATTTTCTTTATCAGGACTGGCACAATTAGAGCATTCCCATATGCCTCTTCTCTGCCTTCTTTACTGTCACAGATATGGTCCAAAACCCCCAAAGCCTTCTCGCATATGCCCTTTTCTCCATCCACCAGAATCTCAACAATCAAAGAGACCAAACCCATCTCCACAAATGGTGATATGATCTTCAAAGCATTGTTTGGATGCGAAGTCATGTAGAAAATTGTCATGAGTGCAGCTTTTGTAGCAACAGGGCAAATAGGCTTCTTGATCAAGTCAACCAAGGCAGGAACAACTCCTTCGATCTCCACCAAGGAACTTATGACATGCTTTTGGTCCGAATTAGAGAGAAGCTCTTTAAGAACCAAAACCGCGTTTTGCCTGGCTGCAAGATCTCCACTCTTCAAAAGCCACACCATGCAATTCAATGACCTGACAGATCCTAGCTTACTCTTCCCTTCTTCCCCAAGTGGAAACATCCATGTCAATACTGATAAAATCTCGCCCAACAAATCCACATGCTTCTCCACAGACACCCTAGCAAAAGACTCGAAACAGGAGGACAAAACACTACCAGCTCCATTATCAACAACGCACCGCTTGTTCCTATCACTCTCTTTACCCCAGTTCTTGATCTTCCCCACCAACTCCTGGCACTTCTTCTGATCCCCTCGTTGGGTTGCGGCCAAGACCCTCTTACAGGTCTCCTTAACATCGTAGGGGGTGACAGGAATACGAGGAGTAGGAATGCGTTCGATCCCAGAAGAACTGTTCTCCACGCACCAGGCTTGGATCATCTTCCTTATGGAGTGGTTTGGTATCTGGTCAAAGCTGGACAACAACTGATTAGTCACCGGACATGTCTGGTTACCTTCCTCGATCCACTTCTCGATGCTCTCGCGATCGTAAGTGATTCCAGTGGATAACGTGACGGGATCCTTCATAAGATCAAGAGATATCGGGCACCGGAAATGGGTGGGGATCATGACTTCAACGTCTGCAAAACCGGCAGCTGAGACGAGGTTGTTGTTCTTGGCCGCCCTTCTTCTTGCTTTCCAGGACAGGATCATTGTAATACTACTTTTAATGAAGATTGAAGAACAGAAAAACGTACGTCTGTGTTAAAAGATGAGAATGAAGAATTTGTTCTTTGGGTTATGGAGGAATTGAGGGGGATATATATACTGGATCTTGTAGGAATGAATGAATATTGCGTGTGTGGTGGTGAGTGTTTTGTTTTATATATGTAGCACCAGTGTGTGTTTTGTGACGGGTCAACCAGGGCAGGAGCTGTAGCTTAGGATTTCAAAGAAAGTGGAAGGTCTGTTCTTTGGTTGGAATGTTGACCGTTGAATATTTGAATGAAGCATGGAAAACGGTAGTAATAACTATCTATTAGCTGCGACAAAAAAAAAAAAACTATCTATTAGATATTATATTTGTATTAGGTTTGTATTATTGTTTATTTATGGGTTTCCAGAATCATAGTAGGTTGGCCTAAGGTTGTTTACACGGTGTGAGTGTGACCGTGTGATGTGTGAGTCAGTCAAGGTTAGTGAGGGTGGACCAGTTGGGTGGGTGCTTACCATTTTGTCATTTGATGGATATGATTGGCAAATGCCAGCCCATTCTTCAACCGAAACAACCTGTACCCTCTTCATCACTGACTCACTAATACAGTAATAGGGTTAATTAGTCCTAATATAATATACCCACGCAGGCCATGACCAAAGCAGGAACAAGGCATAGGCTGATTGAGCAAGGAAGGTCCAATAAAGGCCCATACTTGGGCAAATCCAGATGCAAGTGTCGAAAGAAGAAAATATCCACCCAAACTAGTACACCCAACCAAAGAGCAGCAATGATTAATGAGAAACAACAAGGCCCATTGCACGGGCCACCTTCTTCGTTACAAACAGCAGCTATATTGTTTAGCTCAGATTGCCTGAAAAAAAAAAAAAAAAAACCTACACATGTCAAACCATTTTTTGAGTTGTCGTGCAGGTCTAAAAGATGTTACATTATTTTAAAGGTACACTAAAAAACGCTGAATTACTCGCAAATTGGATAGTTCTTTTATGTAACCGAAACTATTGCAACAATGCAAGGTTTATGATATAAAATGACGACAAATCTTGGACCCATTAGGAGGTCTCCTAATTGCATTTTCTACACTAAAATATAAGGTTTGAACTTCACCTCACTTAGGGACACTGAACACTCTGGTATGCCAACAATCATTAGTCAATTAAGTCTGATATAACTTATATCAGTGTGTTATGTTGAGTATCTTTTATTGTTGTATGCCCGTCTTATAAGTTATGATCATTATATTGTTCGTTTGTTGTCCAAACTATTTTTGCTTGGTAAATCAGGGAATTGCCAAAATTTATTTGTAGAAAGTATATATGTTTTATAGCTCGTATCCATGCACGTTCCGGAAAACACAATTTGGCTCTTCCCTGCCTGCACAGCACATGTGAATTGTTGGGTATAAAAAAGGTATGAAAAGACCTAACAATAAACAAAGAGAAAAGGTATATATATCTTGGGATACCTAAGGAGTTGAAACGTGAACGCCATGTTAAGCCAGACAACTACAGCTTGATACTCACATGCCTCCTCCAAAAACAAAAGACAAGTCCCCACACAGCCACCCTCTGTTCTTATGGAAATTGAAATCTTTGTGATCCATTGCATGTTACTTTGTTCCCATTTTTCTGATCCCTTTGTTGGTACATATCTTCTTTTCATATCACATACATCTACAGAATACAGCTTTCATGTCTACCTCACGTCAATTTCTTAAAGATGAAACTGCACCGCTGTATTTAGGAAAACATCATCTATTGTTTATTATACTTCACGGCTCCACTCTCCATGAAATTATTCATCTTATATGGTACCTGGATCTGTATAACGACATATTTGATCAATTATCAGCTTGTTGTGCCATTTAGTTGCACACACTTTTGGCCATGATTTAGTGACTAAATTAAGGCCATCTTTTTTTTAAAGACAGTTCCAAATTCAGGACTTTATTAAATCTTGATTGTTATTTCTGAAAGAGTGGAGAACTTCCTCTTCCTAGAAAACAGTACTATTGTGATGGGTGTTTGCCCTCATTTTTGCATTTTTTTTTTCCTTTCGAGCAACGCTTTGAATGTGACATTCTATATACTGCAAACTTCAACGAGTTGCCAATCAAATATAGGAAGAATTACTACAAGGAAACGAAGAGCTGAAAGACAATTCTTGAGAACTTCAACAGATTGCATACTCAAACTCCCTAAATCAAAAACAAGCGAACAACATCCAAACTACATATTCCAAGAGATATATGGGACTTTGACAATGGGTTGAGACTAAAAGGTGAAAGAAGTTGGAGTCAGACGATAATCAGGAAAAATAAAGGCATGAAAAGAAAAGAGAAGCCAATAGAATGAACAATCTAAAACCACCATCAGAAATCATGTACAAAAAAGAACTACCACATCATCTTCCATCTGCTGAAGTGAAAGACTCGGCAAATCCATAAGGGCGAGTGGGTATGCTGGTCTGTGTATTGTCTAAGCTGGGAAGGAGTGAAGATGAAGACGACTCCATATTGCTTCTACCTTCATAAGCTTGCCACTTCTTAAGTGCTTGTGGCAATGACATTTCAAGATCAATACCATATATGTCTTCAGAATTTTGGTCGGTTGGTTTCCAGAGCTCTACCAAAGATGATAGTACATTCACTGCATGACCCATGTCAGGTCTTTGGTATGGCTCCCTAGCACAGCAGTGGCCTGCCAACTCTGCAACAGTGCTTATGCTGGCGAGTGTTTCCTCGTTAAGGTCAAGTGTGGGATCAATGGCCTTCCTGAAAGAGTCCTTGTTAAGATGCATTCTGCGGAACCATGTTACAAGATGCATGCTTTCCTCAGGTTGGCTCTCGTCAAGAGCTTTTCGACCCGTGATTAGTTCCATTAATATCACCCCAAAACTGAAAACATCAACCTTGGTAGTCACACGCCCGGTGACTGCAATTGTATTGCCCACACCAGTAGGTAAAGGTTAGAAATATGTTGCATGAACCAAAGCAAAATGTAAGAACTAAAAAGATACCGCATGCTAAAACACGAAAGCTAACTAAAAGTATCAATTAAATATTTTCTAAATGGAGAATAATTCGATGCAAGCATATTTGATGATCATACAGTAAGTTTTCTACATCCTCATCTTGATAGAATCTACTTTACCATCAGATAAAAGTATGAATGGCACAATCAGAAAGAATACAGGCACTTAAGTGTGTAGGCAGCAAAACAAAATATACCTGCATATTCTGGTGCCAAGTATCCGAAGGTTCCAGCAATTCTAGTTTCAATTGAGCCTTTTCCCTCCGGGGCAAGGCGCACAAGACCAAAATCTGCAACTTTAGCTCTCATGTCATCGCCGAGAAGAATATTTGAAGGCTTCAAGTCCCTATGAATAAAACTTTGATGTGCCAAACCATGCAGGTACTCAACACCTCTTGCAACATCCAAGGCTATAGTTAACCTTCTTGTCCATTCAAGAGGTTTCAGTCCTTCTTCCGCCCAGTTGAAGATATGCCTGCTCAGTGTCCCTTGTGGCATATATTCATACACAAGAAGCTTCTCGTTGCCATCCAAGCAGTATCCAAGAAGAGCAACAAGATGGCGGTGCCTGACCTTGGTCAAAACAGCAATCTCAGACTTGAACTCGGTTAGCCCCTTTCCACTTATGACACCAGACTCCATTCTCTTGACAGCAATCTTTGTACCATCATGCAACTCACCTTTGTAGACTACGCCAAAACCCCCTTGTCCCAGTATATTTTCTTCGCTGAAATTGTTAGTAACATTCCGTAACACTTGAATGGAAATGACCATATTCCCCGCTTCAACCATTTGAATATCACCTTGCTCGCCGGTTGGAATAGTGTGGGCTTCGCTAATTGCACCAACACTAACACTCGAGCCAGCAACAGTGATCTTTACACTCTCGTTATCTGATCCAGAATGACGAGGATGAATCACCATTTCATTCGGGCTCTGAACTCTGCTAAATCGTTTCTGTTTTTTCTTGTACAGGAAGAAGACTAACAATGCAATCAAGAAGATTACAAAAACACCGCCAATAACAGAAAACACAATCACCCCAATCATTGCAGAAGACTTCTTGTGACCATTTCCAGAACTTCCACCACTTTCAGAACTTGTACCTGATGGGCTTGCTGAAGGTGACCCTTGCACTATAGAACCATCGGTCTCCTTCCCTATATTTGGGTTACCTTTAGTATTGACACTTGGATTGCTCTTAAAAACTGGAACTTTCCCATAAATCTGATTGTTTGACACATCAAGTTCCTTGAGATCAGTCAGGGCTCCAAGCACTTCAGGAATAGGACCAGTGAGATTATTATCAGCAAGAACCAATCTTTGCAATGACTTCAGCGAGGTAAAATCAGGAGAAATTGTGCCCGTAAGACCCATCTTCTCAAAATTAACAACAGTAATGTTTCCAGTGCTGCTGCAAATAATACCAATCCAATCTGCACATGGATCATTCCCCTTCCAACTTTCAGCCAACCTTTCCGGATACCCCATCGATTTCACAATTGAAAGCAATGTATTGACCCTGGAATCACATTCACCGGGACTTGGCAAACAAAAGCTATTTGAATCCTTAGTCATATCTACAGAAACAGAGCTCTTGAACTCGGGCACTGGACCTTGAAGAAAGTTGTTGGTCAAATTTACTTCCTTCAATGACTCCAGCTCCACCAATGACACAGGAACTGGACCGGTGAAAGAATTATCCCTTAAACTCAAGCTCTCTAAATCTTTCAAACCAGAAAAGTCCGGTAAAGGACCTGAAAACCCATTAGAATGCAACCAAACCTCTCTCAAAAAAGTCATGTTCTGTATAACATCAATCCGTCCAGTGAGCTTGTCTTTACTCATCTGCCCATTAACCCACAAAGACTGGACTTGTGACCCGGACAAGCTCCCGGGCAGCTCGCCCTCAAGCGCATTGAAGGCTAAATGCAGAATGCTTAGACCCGGAAAAGTATCCGGGCTGAAAAAGTCGGGTATCGAGCCGGTAATGTTAGCAGAATTTGCAGAGAAGTTCTGCAAAGAAGAAGCGTTTTTTATACTTTCAGGGATGATCCAGCCGGATAATGGGTTATTATCAATCTCCACGGACTGTAAAGCAGACAAACCAGCAAAGAAATCGCTTGGAACTGAACTGAACTGGTTATTACTTAGCATCAACACTTGTAGTGAACTTAACCCGTTTAAACTGGGCACGGGACCCGAGATGTTGTTCCACTGGAGCTCTAGACGCTCAAGTCGAGTAAGGTTCTGGAGGTTTGAAGGGAGTGTACCTTGAAGGTTCTGGTGACCAATTTGGATCCGGGTAACCCGCTTGTCCTCGGAACAAACAACGTGGTTCCAGTTGCAGCAATCCGGGTCGGACCACCCGAAAGAATCCGGTGCGTTCAGGCTCTTCTTGAGGGCCAGCATAACGTCAGCATCTGGAGACAAGCTGGGTTGAGAGGTGACACAGAGCAAAGAACAAGAAAACCCAGTAAGGAAAATGAGTAAAAGCTTGTAAAGATTAGTTCTTTTCTCCATGTTCGAATGGAGCTAAAGAGAAAGAAAGAATGATTTTTTGGGGGGCTCAAAAAGATCTAAAACTTTTTCAAGACGCATGCATCGGGCTAGCTATAGATAGCAAACAGAGGAAACTTGATTGCAGAGCCAAGAAAAAGGTGGATGCCAAAGAGCTTAATTTGAAGATGGAAAATGTCAAATGTGTGTGTGTGTGTGTGTGTCAGGGACAGAGAGAGAGAGAGGTAGAGAGATTAAGGAGTGATTAAGAATGGAGGAGTAAGTAGCAAGAGAGGAGAGGAGGGGAGAGGAGGAGAGTTGGGCGCTGTAATTGATAGGGAAGCACATGCAGAGGGGACCCACATATCTGAGAATCTAAAGGCTGTCAACAACAGGGGTTAAAATGGAAAAGGCTGGATTTTGAGTGGCCTTTCTGGTCCCTTGGTCCAGTTTTTAGAGGCTTTATAGGTTGGCAGGCATTTGTTTTTGTCTAGATTTTGTGTCCCTTATGAACTACTCCCATCAACCCTAAAAGCCTCAAATAAAGAGCTCCATTTTCCTTTTGATTTTCCTAAAAAACAGAAGGAGCTCTGTATAGATGGGTGGGGTGGCACTTGCTCATTGGGGTAGGGGATCATTGTTAGCCCTAACCATTCGTATGGTTCTGTTGACTTTTGCATTTCTTTTTTCTTCTTTTGTGTAAAGTTTAGGGGGGAACGGAACAGATCTTTATTATTGAAATTATGGATGCATGTTCTGATGCTGCAAGCTTTTATTTTCCTTTAGCTTATTTTAATTTTTCTGAGAGGATAATGTAGCTCTAGCTAAGCTTTTCCCTGTTTATAAGTGTATAATATTAGCATTACATGGTGTACCTTATCCATGCCCTGGGGGCTCATAAAAGCTTTGTCTGATCTCATTCTTGCAAAACCTCATGTATTGCACAAACTCCCCCAAGCAAGGAGGCCAATAGGCAGTTATAGATGTCCCGGTTTGGCTGTCACATGGTTGAATATTTTTTTTGGTTGGTTCATTTTCGTTTTGGAGTGACCTTTCATTTCCTTGATCTTAGAAATTGGGATTTAGAGGTTCATAACCAAAGCATACATACAGCAAATATAAATCGATCAGTTATGGGCATGAAGTTGAACTTTATTCGTCTTTTTCTTCTCATGGTTTGTTCTGTTTTTTTGCCAGTTATTGCCTACGTTAAAACAGCTCACCTCTCGTTATCGTCCGCATGAAGGGATTCGCCAGGGAACCTTTGCTTGTTTCCTACTGATTTGAAATTGGACTAATATTGATGCATAAGGGTATTCAGTCCTTTCATTTCTTTTTTGTTTGCTTGGGGCACAATTTCAGTGGCTAAAACCCGCTGCGAAGTTACTATTAATGAGTGCCCTTATCCCAATCTTAGGGGAGTGGTAACACAATATCATGCATTTTTGTTTGGTAGGAAAAATATCATGCATTTTGCATATGCTATTACTTTTTTTTTTTGAACCAAGGGGAAAATCATTTTTATAGATCATAAAAAGGAGGTGGAAACCACCGGAGAAAAAGGCTACAAAGAGAGGAGAGGGGCAGTGCCCCGTAATGAGGTTCTGTCCGATGACAGAATACAACTCTGAGTCAAGTCGCCGGAAACGCAGCAACTCGGCTCCAACTTCTTCGAGCCTAGGAGTATGAACAAACAGCCCAATTTTTGAAACGGAAGCCGAAAGAGAAGACAAAAGCGCATAGACTCCAACCCACAGGTCCGGGTAGATGTCAGCGCAGAGATCGGGGAGGACGAAGCCGCTGTCGCCTGCACCACAGAAGCCGGCACCACCACAGCCACCGTTCCTCTTCAAACCCATCTCGAAAAAAACTAGATCTGAAGCAGATCTACAAAATAAAAGTCAGATCTGTAACAGATCTGTAGATAATATACAAAAAGAAAGCAGATGAAGCCAAAACAACAAGGAAGAGGGCATGCCGACCAGTCCGAGAGGAGCCGGCGGCAGCCCTCTTCCTTGTTGAGGAAGAGAGGAATTTTGATTTTAGAGAAAGTTGAGAGGAAACAAGTAGAAAGAGAGTGGACTTAATTCTTGTTGGTTTATCTTTCACAGTGTAGTGAGAGAGAAACCAACAAGTAATAGCATATGCTATTACTTGGGAAGCTTAAATTTAGGTGTACGAATTTATTACCAAAACATCATTCATGTGTCAGGTGAGGTAATGTATTGTATTCTGTAGAACATCAATCCATGGAAATGAATACAAGTTCCTGCAGAAACAATATATGTCACATCATTTGCAAAAGAACATAAAATGTGATTGTTGACTGGGATTCTCTGCATATCAGTTGATTCTCTTTTCTTTTCCCTTCTCTTTTAATGGCAATTTCAACCCAGCTATCATGGGATTATGGGGAAACATCAAACCCCTCCAAAAAAGCATATGATATGATTGTTAAGTGGAAAATTCTATTATTATAATCATTAGAGGAGTGAGCCTGATACTTTTAAATTGGAACGTATCAACACTTTCCATCTATTATTGATTCCTTCTTTTCCTCTACCAAAACACCTATCTACTTCTATTATGGTATCGATTGCTGGAGGAGAGTAGGTGCGCAATTGTCGGCTCATCATGGCCCCAATTTGCAATTAGCGTTTTCTTTGCCTTTTCCTATCTTCTCACAATCTTTCGTAACTAATAGTGTATCCATGTTTACACAATTTGTTATCGCCTAACCGAAAGACCGTTATCTGTAGCCGGCAAGCAAGCATGTACATGGCGTGTCGTATGGACAAGGTCTTTATTTTTCTTACGAAGCTTCACGTGATGAGCCTATCACTACTACGTAGAGTTACTACTATATCAGTCCCGTCTAGCATTGACTGAACGCCTAATGATAATCCTGGCCACCGGCAATTGCTATCTAGTTGTATGTAAAACAAAGGACATTTCTGATCAAAAAGAAAATACAAGGACAACATATCAGCAGCATCCTTAATTGTTGTGCTAACTAGTCCATTCTCCCTTCAATCACAAACAAAATAGTAGTATAAATTGTTTTCTTATCCATGATGAGTAGGTCTCCATAATTAATTACTCAAACGCATTAAAACTTTAAACCAAACAAGTTATAACGACCCAGTTTTGACCTTGTATTTATGCCCAGGCCACGTGAGAACAAGCAGGTTTCCATTGATTATGGCCCGGCAAACAGACTAATAGAGCATCGTTAAGTTGAGTCATTCAATGCTATTAATTTGCCTCCCCCAAGCCCAATGTATGTATTTTCTCCTAAATATGGAAGAAGTTGTTGAGTGCATCACCTTCTCACTTATTCTATGGTATCTGGGCCTTAGTTCAAGTAAAGCTAAAGATTGTAGGCTTGTAGCTTCCAGATAATATGGGCCTTGGACTTACAGCAGCTTATCTTAATTCGGGCCTTTACCTTGTCGCATTATACTTCACGCATTGGAGAGGATTTGTTAGTTTGGGTCTTGGGCTTACAGTTGCCTTCCATGTTCATAGATACGATTGTTTTCTTGTGACAAAAAAAAAAAAAAAGATACGATTGTTTTCTTCTTTCTTCTTTTTTTCCAGAGGAAATGAAGATTACGATTTGACGAAAGGAGAATGATTCGCAAACTAAGTTGAAAGTTATAGGACTATGAATTCGAGCTTGGACTTTTGTCTCATGGAATCCATGTCAATCAAAACCTGAGACCACAGTTCGTTTTCGAATGAAAGAGGACTTCCTGTCTAGTAGTATCTACTCTCTATGGACCACATTAAGTGAAGTTGACCATAAAATTGTCTCTATTTTGGGCTTTAACGCGCTCCCCTAGAATAAATCTTTGCTGATTCTGTAAAAGCAGAGAATGCTACGAGGGGAATATAGTGGCTTGATTAATTATTGTGAGGGTTGTGCATTTTGGGCTTCAGTTGGTACGTACTAGTTTGTCCAGCAAAAAACTTTTTGTCGATTTGGAACCTAAACCCACAAGGTTAGTTAGCCCGCACTAGCTTAGCTATAGGGCTTCTTGCCCCATTTTCTCTATTAAAAAGAGAATTGTAAACTTCGGAAATTTGGCTTGAAACAGACAAACAGCACTAGCACTACACTATCTGTTGAAAAATGGGATAGGCAAGGAAGGTGCTATAAGCTGCCTAGAGCTTTTAGTACAAAAAAAGGCTAGAAGCTGATGTGAGATTTGTGCAGTGGTTTTTACGTGTTTACGTTTGTTCGCTCAATTGATTTTACGTGGAACTTTTTCCCCTGTCGCCAATAAATGACATGCTTTTAGATTGCCAAGAATTTTCAAGCTTAATTACCCGATCCTGTTTTAAAAAAGTTTCAAAAAGGGGGCTTCTACTTTCTGACCCTGTTCTACAACTGTTCTCTGCAAAATTCTGTGTGATTCAAGTTACGAGAGGAGTTCAAAGTCAATTCTCCGTGGCTTCTAGATTTATCATTGTGGAGGTCAACAAAAAAGTTTTTTTTTTTTAAAATGCATGGTCCAAAATTAAACTACGTATAGAATCATTGAGATGCTAAGTAAGAGTTTTAGCATATCCTCTTCATAAGTGGGATTGTAACTAACCTGCTCAAATTAATGCCAGAGGAGAAAAGGCATGTTATTCTCAAAAAACAAGAAAAAGGAAGGTTGAGAATAATCGAGCGATCGATTCATCAACAAATAAATCCGCACAACTAATTAATTAACTATATATTCAATCTGAACTATGATTCCCATCAACAATTGGGGGATTAAAATATCAACAAATTAAATAGATACTTATATAGTACTAATGTTAATTAGATAAAGAA
Source organism: Turnera subulata (assembly GCA_028386065.3). Classification (NCBI taxonomy): domain Eukaryota; kingdom Viridiplantae; phylum Streptophyta; class Magnoliopsida; order Malpighiales; family Passifloraceae; genus Turnera; species Turnera subulata. The sequence goes on from JAKUCV010002922.1 coordinate 58,004, forward strand.
GAAGTTTCCATGGGTGGGGTGCTTGGTGGTGGAGGGGGGGGGGGGGACCAATTAAGGCCAATGCATAGGTGGTGGTTGTGGGCAAAGGCCAAGAACACAGCTCCTAGGGAAGCACACCAAGCGGCGCCAACGTGAAACTGTCGGAAACTGCCAGGACTTATATAACAAAGTGTGTGCCTATTTTTAAGCTTTGTGACAACACTTGATCACGTGTGTATGGAAAGTGGGGAGGGAGGATATACATCATACTACTATTATGAAAGGGGATCGAAGAGTTGGCTCTTTGCCTTTGTTTGGCCTATGTTGTTGTCATCCTAGATATTGTTTTGTGTTTTATTTCTTGAGAAATGAGGATTTCGTTAGATCACTTGTTCATTTTTATTTAAAAAAAAAACAAAAACGATTTGTGCAATGAGTTTCTAATGCTCGAGCAGACAAACGAGTTCAAACCCACATGAATGGGGATGATCAGGGGAGATATTCATGGGTTTTGATGAGAAGGTTGTAACTTTTTGCTTTCAGCTTTTTTTTGGCCATCTGGTCTAGTGTTTTGCCCAACTAATCTGAATTCTATCTGTGTAAAAAAAAACTAAAAGTTTATCATTTGGACCAATCCAATATTGATGCTAGTATAGTATTTTGCTTAACTAGTCTTAATATTCTACGGGTTTGTAGAGTTAATTAATCCATATTTGAACATTGTCCAACCTATTATTAAAAGGATTGTTTTCAATATTTATATACTTTCGTTGGTAAAGTAAGAATTAAAGTTGAAACCTTGTTTAAATACTATTGTCGTCCTTATCATGACCATGACTAACAACCATTGGTTACATGCTAGTCCACAGTATTATCGTAACATTAAGGTTTCAATGTTAATATATAGTTTATAGGTCGTAGGTTCTAATGGCCTATTGGCATAGGCATGTAATGCACCCGCACGAGGCTAGCTAGCTAGCTCACTAGCCAGCTAGGTGGCGAAGATATATATACAGTACGGTATGGAAATTTTATTGTTGTTCCTCTCGCTTCTAGAAAACCCAGTCTTTGCCAGTCTTGTTTTCTCCTAGCGATAATGTATTAAATTTCTTAGTTGTTTTGTTTTTTGAGGAGAAAATTCTTGTTTATATCCCCTTCCCATGCTCTTTAAATTTCAGGTGCAATAATTTAAAGTTTTATGGGGTTAGGGGCATGGCAAAGCAAATACGATCCTGTCAAAAGCAAATGTGCCCAATCATCTTTAGGACTACTTCAAAGTGTTGAAGATTCTCTCCCAAAGTTGGAGGGACGACGACTGCGGATAGTTTAAATTAATGGCAATGGCAATGGCAATGGCAATGGCAATAATTAAAAGCGCAACTAAATTATATTAAGAGAAATAGAGGGAATTAAAGAAGGGTGCTTTATTGAAGAAGATGGTTCCGATGCCATACTTTCACTAATTCATTGCTTTAATCGTCCTTGCCTCAGAATTTGACTTTTTTTATTTTTTGTCCCATTTCTAGTCGCCGGACATGGCTTAAAAATAAAAATTAATTTACTTTACCCTCCTGTGTTTCGTCCAATTACCGACATGTTCCTCATATTTCTACTTCATTCATGCATTTTGTTTTTTACTTTTTAATTTGATGTTTAAATTACAATTTAGAATCTTGGCCCAAAAAAAAGATTTTAGAATCAAAATGAACAGAGTCCAAGCGAAAAGTGATTCCCGTCTCGTATGATTCATATATTCTTGTCTCCAATTGTATTTTTTTTAGAAAAAAGAGAAAAACTCTCGACAAGTTAATCAAGCATGCTATGGAAAATAATTCTTTTCAGAAAACTATATAGGTAAAGCTAAGGGGAGGCTCTTCCCAGGGAGGCCATAAAATTCACACTAGCTAAAATAAACACTTGGTAAGTTTCGAATTTTCAACCTACTAATTGAGATTGATTTAACAAGATGTCTCATGTTATCCCCAATTGGAGAGGAGCCCTATCCAATAATAATGTATTAAAACTTCAATCAACAAAACGCCAAACTTACCAGGTTAATTTACAAGGTGTTTCTTAGCCCCGGACTTGTGTTGCTAGTTAATTTTTCTTAATAAAGGGGATTAGGCCCCGTCTATTCACATAAAGACAAAACGCCAAACTTAGATAAACTTGAAAATAAGTTTAATAATATAGGAGTACATGAGAAGTTAGTCAAGTTACTATTGGTTCGTCTTCTAGTATTATTATCATAGTTGTCATAAAAGCCAAAAGCGGAGCACAGAAAGATCTTTATGGAGAGCGTTGCCCGACAGTAAAATCCCACAAACTTTTGTTCGATTAATAATTTGCTCCAGTGCTCTCATGCCGTGAGTCCCTACTACCTTTTTGCAAATGTGTTCTCCAGGCCTTCCTCCACTTGCTAGTCCTTAATTATGAAGTTATGCTCGTCTCAATATCTAGCTAGCAGTATCAATATTGTCTACGTGATGATGTGACCATCTTGTGGGTGTTTTCCCAACAAGTTTGGGTTCAGGCAGCTAGCCTTCATTAATGTTTAAAAGAATGGTCACAAGAAAATATCTTCAATGAAAAAAGTCAATAAAAACAGGATTTGTTGTTAACGGTTAGTTATATCTTCATGGGTTATATGCCATATGTACCCTAAATTTGTACTCACAAAAAATTATAACCAAATTCGGCACATAAAAAGGTGATTTTATCATTTTCATAATATTCCCATCACTTTCCGTATTAAGATCGGTATTGATATAATTGTGAAAATATGGCAAGGCCCGGAATTGCTTATTTACATCATGGTATGACTTCTTTTTTATACTAGTTTTTACACATGGACATAAAAATACACTATTGCACCCTTGCTCTACAAGCCAGGTCATGGCTTCTGTAGTAGGCTTTGACGAATTTTATGGGATACGCTGAGTTTCTCGAGCTTCCTTATTGGGTTTCAGGGCTGTCGAGCTTCCAAACCCTGAGGTTCTAGGCTGCCTTGGAGCTGCCTATAGAACCCCTTAGTGTGTATGGACTCATCCGTTTGTCCAGTTACTTGGGTCATTGAGTAGTGTAGATTATGTGGTGGAGAGTTTGTCGGGTCTACTTGGAGCTGCCTATAGAACCCCTTAGTTTGTATGGACTCATCCATTTGTCCAGTTACTTGGGCCATTGAGTAGTGTAGATTATGTGGTGGAGAGTTTGTCGGGTCTACTAATATTGTCATTAAGATATGTTAATCATTTTCCTAAGATTTATATGTAGTATACCAATACCAATACCAATACCAATACGGCCCGTTACGTCATAACTAAACAAGAAAACAAAAAAAGTTGTGGAAAATATCTTAGTTAACAAACCATCCTTAATCATCATGTCCGCTATTGACAACTTCTGTGGCTTTTGATTTCTGATGCACACCAGAGGAGGAGACAACATTAATTATTAGGGGCGACAGTTCTTGTTCAAAATGGAATACAGATATATAATAGAATGGCTTCTCCTCCTGAAGAGCTGTAAATGTAATTAAACCAGTGGAAGGCCAAGATACAAAACTCCACAGCATGAACAGCTATGGCGCAACTGGACTGACCTTGTCTCGTCATATATAACGTAAAGCTAATTACTGCGTCTCTTGGCTTGCGTCCAACTCCTTTCCTTTTTTGCTCGATCGGAGTTTTGCACTTTTCACAAAATCTTCTCATGGTTGTTTCATATACATGTATTCTAATTAACACGACCTACTAAAATTATATTTTTTTATTTAAAAAATATACATTTGTGTTTTCCGAAAACTATATATACCTTTTCTATGAGGATAAGAACTTCTGGTGATTGATGACTCATATGGCCGTCTCCTCGTGGACTTTTCTTTTTGTTCCCTTTAATTTCCTTCTCTTTTAGTTTTTTAGTTTTTTTTTTTTTTTTGTGAAGGAAACGAATAACATTGTAGGACTCTCATTCAAAAGAGCGCACTTATACATGGCTACAAAGTCGCAGAATATATCTTAAATTAAGTTAATGTGGAATCGAAATTTGTCTTTGTTTTTGTGTTGCATATATACATGTAAGATTAAAAACTAGTATTTTAATTGATTGAGATTACAACACCATCGATTTTCTCAATCAATATAAAGTTTTTATTTGGGTTAATTTGAATCCTATTCTTTCCTGAAGACATATTATAATATTTTTATTTTCATAAAAATTGATTATTTAAACTATGAAGTTTGATTACAGGCCCCATTGTAATGTAACGGATAAAGGATAATTTAATTTTGATATTAATCTAAAACACATTCATGAGATTTTTATGTATAACTATATCAAATTTTGTTTTATATCCTGAAATTATCAATCTCCTCAAAAGTGCACGTGCAGCGCTGTGCTGTCATCCTAGAAACAGCATACAATAATCTGAAATCTGCTTTAGGCCATCATGTTCACAATAGTTTTGACGACGATAACATTAAATTAATGGTAGTGCAGAGCATACAGAATAAACCAAAAGTACAAGAGCTATTGGTTGGACACGGTGCATCTTGCATAGATTAATAGGTATTGGAGCACTATCTCAAACGATGATCTATATACTAGGTAGGTTTTGATAAATAAAAGAAAACAAAATGATCTACTAGATAGGTTAATACTGTTCCCAATTACCTGGCAAATTCATCGGGCTTTTAATTTTGTATAGACTTGTACTACTATGCTTGCAATAATTTAACAACAACCGAAGTGGATAGCAACATGGTGCACAATTAACAATGATGCTCGAACACTGTTGTTTAACAGAGTTGTAACCAATCAACATGGAACTTTAGTTAATGTTGGGTTTTTGGAGGATGAGGCGGACATGTTCCATAATTACTTGACAGAGACTTATCTATGGGTCTCTTCATGGGTATTTCCGATAGAATAAAAAACCTCAATTGTGGCAAAAGTTACTCAATTTCCATCATATATGGGCTCATATATATATATACATCTACTAAATCTGCAAGGACCTACTCAAGAAGTCAAATTGCAACGAAAACAGCTGCAAAATTATGGTAGAGGTATCAATTTAATTTGTCACTGCTACTTGACGGAGTAATTCAAAGAATAGGAATCAATCAACTTTCATGGTTTGCAGACTTGCTGAAAACTTGGTAACAAGAAACCCACAAAAGTTTCACTGAGCATCACATATAATGGAAAGCTACACTAAGATATTACTAATAGGGGTTGAAATTCTGGGGTGAGTGTGACATTCTCAAAGAAAGGACATGCTTATCTAGATGCCGATGTACTTTAATTTGGAGAACAGTTCATTTTATGCATTTTTCCTAATGATATGCTGTAAGCATACATGTATGAACCAATGACACGGTGACAAGATAACTGATCCCTCCTGCCATACGGATATTAAAGCAGATTGGTCTATGCTTGAAAAGCAACTAGTTAAATCGAGGTAGACATGAACACGAGGAGCCTCTTTTGAGTTTTAATTCAATAGAATAAGATAAAGGAATAATAATGTAGCAATAAAATAATGGGTGGCTCCAAAGAGACATGTGCCTTTTGATTTTTGGTGGGTGGGGAAGTTGAATACAGGAAGCACACATGTCGCAGTGGCAACATATGCATGCCTACTTATGTTGATAGATTATTAAGTATAGCAGATAAGAGTCATAGAGAGAGAGGAGTACTTGCATAAGCTGGGCATGCACAGGAAGGGTCACCGTGAACAAGGAGCTGACCCCATGCACTCTGGAGTTATCTAAAAGCACTTTTAAGAGTGGAGAGAAAGATAGAGAATCTTTGGTGGGACTAATGACTGCTACTGTTAGCTTGTTTTGCTTCATTCTCTCTATCCCTCTTTGTGGAGATATGTTCTTATCCCAGTGCCAGTTGTAGTTGAGAGGAGTACAAGTTTGTGAGTGTAAGCAGTTGTTTCTTGTTTGCCATGGGAAGTTGTCCACTTGTTCAACAGAAACCCCAAGTACATTGAGAAAGACTTTTGTGACAGTTTGAGTTGAGAGACTTGAGAGTGTGTGTGCTATGTATGTTGCATGTCATAGCCTTTTCTTTTTTTCCTTTGCTATGCTTTTTTAAGCTAAATTTGTCCCAGCACAAACACCACCTTTTCTCTGACTCATCTGACTCCCCCCACTGTCCCCCCCACCCACCACTCTCACCTCTTACCTTTGCTTTCCCATAATTAAACATCAATACCCACCATCTCCCCCCTCCCCCTCTCCCTATTTCTCTTCCATTATCTTTCACTATTTGTGTTGTGAAAACAAGGCCTGTCTTGTCTAGTGATGATCATCCACACACAGAAAAGCACGGCGGTTGTCTCCAATTCCTAAGCAGCTTCCGTTCTGGATGTATAACCTACTAAACTTAGCTTGGCATGTCAGTTCCACTTGCTATGCACGATGGTATGCAACTCCCTAGTATCATTTCTTTGCAATATTTTACCTTATTGTGAGCTTGTTTGCGTAGAAGTCACAGTGTACACATGTTTGCAGGCCTTGCTGCAGTGATTATGTCTTGTATATTTTTTTTTTCATTTTTTTCTCTGGCTTTACTTGTATTTTAACTTTCCGGGTTAAGGCATATGATGAAGTTTTAAGGTCTGTAGTGGTTTATTTTTTAAAATTTAATTGTACTTAATCTTGAAGTTCTTGACCAGAGCTTCTACAAGTACGTTATCTGATTTCGTGATATTAAGCAAGTTCTGCACTTTGTTAGTGTACGGACTATATGGCTAATTTATTTCCTCTAATAGCGCGATTTGTGCTTGGTGCATTTGTTTGCTCTTAGTTTGCTGTTCAAGTCAATTTGGTTACATGTAAAAAAGGTGAAAGTCTTGCAAGAGTGCGAAATATGATTTTCCTGTAGGCAATTCTGCGTTTTCATATTATTTGTTCATGATCATAGCTAAAGTTTCAACATAAATCTGTGTCTAACATCCTTAGGCTTCGATTATGTGTTGCTGCAGAATTGTTTCAATTTTTTTTTTTTATCTGAGGAATTGTTTCATTTCGCAGAACTGGTTTTTTCATTCTGATTCACAACTATGATCTGCATAGCTGCAACTCTATATTATTTATTTTTCCGCAGAAACCTGTGACTTTCAACTCTTACCTCCTCTTACATAGTCTTCTCATGGCAAATTGAAGTCATGTTTTAGAATCCCTGATTTCTTTTTGGTCGGAAAATTGTTTGTCTAAGAATGCATTAAAAGTTTTGATTCAGGGCAGATAAAGCTTGCTTTTGGCTCATTCCTATAATTATAGGCTTAATGATTTCCTATAGGTACTTTATATTTGGGAAGTTCCTGCTTTTGATGTGCGTGTTGGCCATCTCTTCCATGAGGTGGATTGGGAGAAATTAGCGATACTTGTATGTTGTTGATTGCATAATCCTGGGTGTTACGAACCCTGTGAGAAAATTACACTTCACCAGGCTTTTGTTTGCCATTCATCCTTAGCTGCTGAACATTTTTTTCCCAGAAAAATGCATTTATGGGAGAGAAAGAATGCCTAAAACTCTCATCAATTGGAGTTTAGCCACCCCAGTAAGAAGTAAAATAGGATGTTTGTAAACACTCAAACCATTGCTAAAAAAATTGGATCCAATGACTATCTCGTAATAGTTAGGCTCTTGGAATGAAGAGGCTATTCTCCAGGGTTGACGCTTATGGATTTGTAGATGGAAAAATTACTGCCTTCCCCTGCTGTCTAAATGATGCACTTTTTGGCCAAGGGAATGTTCTGGTTATTGTTCTTTGTGCTAGTGGTCATATTTCAATATGGAGCAAACAGAACCTTACAGTATATCATCCTAAGTGCCAGTGCATTGTCTAAAACATTTTGATTCAATCATGTCAGGATGAATTCATTAATCACCATAGGGTTGTAAATTCTGCCTGGAAGAATAATCAAGCACCTCTGCTAGTTTGGGAAAGCAACAAGAAGTGAAGGTAATAATTTTACAAACCACAAGGCAGCAGAACATAGCCTCAACTGACTAGGAGGGATTGACCATTTGTGTGCTAACCTTTAGGGATGTTTCTGTTCTTTTTTCTCAAGAGCTTCTCACTATGTTGTTTCTCAAGAAGTTTCCAAGACTTGCACCTTTCACACTCAAAAAGACCTTCTGCTTTCATGCGAGTGGCATCAAACTTCATTTGCAGTCAGTTTATTCCTTGGATTTTGTCTAATTGGTGAATGTGTTTTGTGTACAACAATTTATGTTCTGTGTCATTATCCATACATGCATATTAACCATGTGCATCTAACTTGACAGGTGATCAAGACCCTCTAGTTTAGACGGAGGACTGTCGTCTCAATTATTACTGGTGATCTTCACTAGAACTCAAAGCAGCTCGTGGAAAACCCATCTAACCAAAAGCATGAGACCAATCATTGATCTCGAAGTGGAGGCCTCATCAGAAAGCATCTCAGATGTTAGCAGCCAAGTTGCTTCCAACTTATCCATCCAAGAAACCTCAGCCGCTCCTTCCAATGACAGCCTCACTAACTCTTCCCATCTCATAGCCCACATACCAGCTCAATCCGGGGCAGAACCAGTCTCCCTTGATCTAACCCTTCACTTCAATACCGATGATTCGGGGGTAAGGGATTCAGTAGGATTCTCACTGTCAAGCACAAGCGAAAGCAGCAATGAACCTGCAGGGTCACGTTCTACATCAGAAGCCATACCTCGAGTCTTTTCTTGCAACTATTGTCAGCGCAAGTTCTTCAGTTCACAGGCACTTGGTGGTCACCAGAATGCACACAAGAGAGAAAGAACACTAGCAAAACGGGCAATCAGGATGGGCATTTTCTCGGAGAGGTATGCTAGTCTTGCATCTCTGCCTTTGCATGGATCTTCCTTTAGGTCCCTTGGAATCAAAGCGCACTCTTCTTCAGTGCACCATAACTTTGCATCGCCAGTTAGGCCACCTGATAGTAGAAGCAGCGCAAGATTTGATCATGGCTATCTTGGTGTGCCAATTTTCATGGAAGATGACGAGGCAGAGCTATTATGGCCTGGTAGTTTCCGTCAAGTGACCGAGGCAAATGGTGAGTGTCATCCAAGTTTTGTACTTGAAGGAAGTTCCAACATGAATTTTTCGGGAGCTAATCCATCAGTAGCCGTAGACAATTCCGTGCCGGATCTCACATTGAAACTTTGAAGGAATTTGGATCAGTATTTCTGCCTTGAAGTTTACTCTTCTGTACAGTAAGATGTGCATGGAGCCGTGGCTGAGCTTCTATTTTTGTTCTGTTCTATTCTCTGTTATCTTCACTTGCGGTGTTGTTAATTTTCATGTCATTGTATTAGAGCTTTGGGGAGGATTAACTTGGAGCTTACTGTGATGGCTACTATCTCTGTGATCAATTTTCATTTTCTGTAATTGCTAATGTTGATTGCTTGTTTGATTATGCTACCAAAGTTTATGGTACTACTGCCAACTAATGAAGTTACTGTCAGCTGCGCTGTCATTCAAGTTTTGTCATTTTTTCAAACGATGGTAAAGCCAACTTGGCTATAAAAATCAGGTCATTTTAATCCAACCAGTGTAAACAATCTCAAGCTTTCCCAAATATTTTTTGGTTGTGCAATGAGCAATCTACCCTTTGCTACAATGGCAGCCTGCCTATCTTGGATTTTTAGTTACAAACAGAAAAGGGCATGTTTCTCTGTTTCACTTTAAGCAGTTTATGCGATTTGGTCTTTTTTTGTTCCTAATTTCTGGAAGAACCTATAGGTCCCATAGGCATGAAATAGCTACACGTTATTTCCCCTTAAGATAGATATGCTTTCATGAGATATTTTTGTATGATCTAAACTGATAAATTTTGTCCTCATGTCAGGGTAATATAGAAATATCAAGTGTGGGCATCTCTTCTTTCTACACCTTGGCATGTTGGTTAAGATTAAGGTTTTGATTTCCTTGTGTTGGCTTCCAATCTAGGACCATGCTAAGTTCATCAAGCGGTGTAAAGGATTTTGCATTACCAAATGAGAAGAACATCATCACTAAATAAAATATGCAAAATAACTAGACCATTATTTGAAGAAGATAAAGATTCCATTCATACAGGGAACAAAAAAGGTAAGGAGGGGAAGGAATCACCTTATCTAAGAGCTCATTGACATTTGCAAGGTTCCATTAGTCTACAATCTAAAACTCCAGTTGTCAGTTCGGATGTTAAATGCAGTCCTTAACATTTCGGTGGACAAATTCCTTGCAATCCTGTTGTAGGATTGTCACAAAAGTTTTCAACTCAAGACACACCCCTCTTAACAGACAGGACTATTTACCGTTCTGAAATTCCTTGCATTCTCACGTGACTTTTTCAATGTCTTAGTTTAAATATTAACTTTTAATATTATTTTTCTGTATTGATATGTCCAAAATAATAATTAATTTTAGTCCTATCCAAATACTATAGTTATTTTTTAAATCAACTATATTTCTTTCCTAGAATTTAACCAGTTTAAGGACGAAAGAAATATTATTTAAATAAATGTGATTGTTTTTGCCTTTCTAGAATTGTCATATTCTTTGCTGAAAACTTGTGCTGTCATTCTAAAACAATCTTCTGACAATAAAATGGTAAGACAGTTTGTCCTTCATTGGCGCATTTGAAGTTTCTCAACAGTTGTCTACATAGTTTTAACTTTGTATCAAAATTATCCTAAAGTCCCTAACCATCAGCAAAATTAATAAAATTGAATGAGCGTGTAGATTCGTTGTCTATAAAATAATAAATTCATTTGACTTAAACTAACTTTTCTTTTGGGCAAATCTTAAACTAACATTTTAAATACAACTGGAAATGCGAAAATAGGGAAAAGAGTTTGTAGGAATGGACAAGACAGCCTGTGTCTCGTTACTTCAAGAGGGTTTTATCGAAACTGCTATGTGGATTATGTCGTCTCTGACTTTCAAACATTTGATGTCAGCGCAGATTGTTGAAAATCGAATTCCTGATAAGTTTCACCCCTTTGGTCCAGAAGAGGTACGTACTAATGATTAAATTCTTTGTATTGCCTTTCTCCATTGAAGATTTAGTTGGTTTCACTTTTTCCATATTGAAAATTGCTAAAGCTTTATCATCCAACAAAAAATACCCTCCTGGATTTCTACCCTGTGTTCATTAGATTGATGATACGATTAATTTGCTGCACTATTTCCTACAATTGAGTTATGCATATGAAAGACAGAAACAAGAACTTCCTATATGGTCTACTCTTTAGGTTTTCTAAGATTAATAGTTGTTCTTTTGTGGGAAATTAAGGTGCTGTATGTATGATGATAAAATTACATTGTAAGAACAAAAAACAAGAACTATTGCTTTTCTGGATTTATCGAATTTACCACTCTAAAAAACGGCGGAAAATAGAATGAGAATATCATGTCTAAATACTCAAATAAAAATGTAAAAAAGATTATGCAGTATGCACATATATCGTTCATTTTAATAGGGATTTGAATCGTTCATTTTGTTTTTGAATTAAAGGCTGCATATTTTGGGGTCCGTTCTATTTCAATTGTCCCTTTTAGGGGTCTGTACTAATTTTTGACCCTTTTATATGCCCATACTCTCTTATGTCGTTCCCTTTTGGGGTCTCGGTCAGCCCAGGTGCTGACGTGGCTGACCAGCTCGGGAGTGCATGACACGCGTGTATTTTTTCGACACGTAGCAGCTCATGAGTCGCGTACTTCGCACTGTACATGGTGGGTCCCACTTCCAATTTTCTTAAAAAATAAATTGTTAAGTATTTTCTGAGTGAATTTTATTTTCTAAATTCATTAAAAAAGGAAAAATGAATTTTATTATTCTTTAACTTTTAATGATTTTTAATTTTTTTAGCAAATTTTCTAAATTTTATTATTATAACACCCTCTCCCTTTTAATATAATTTTTTAATTAAAGTTAAAAAATAAAGAAAGATGTGTGGAATATAAAAAAAAGTTTTGCAATTAAAACTTTTATGGCCCCACATCCAATAGTCGTCTCCCCCAAATTCTACCCCCTTATTCCTTAGGTTCACCGTGTCCTTGTCGGTGTCGACTGCAATATCCCCTTCCTCTAATTGAAAGCACCACTCCACCAAACCACTCCCCCAAACCCCCCCTCCCTCTCTCTCTCTCTCTCTCTCTCTCTCTCTCTCTCTCTCTCTCTCCTCTTCTTCTTCCTCCGCCGTCACGACCACTTTCTCCTCCCTCTGTGACTTCGTCTTCTCCGGCATTGCCAGGCCCTCGGCTAGCTCATTGACCCCAAGCGAGACTGCTTTGTTGCGTCTCGGGCCCTCTCTGTCGAGGGAGGAGGAGGAGAAGATGTCGAGGGTGGATATTTTGACCATAGCGGCTGTGTCACCCACAACTCCCCCACCTAGGTCTTGAAGAACATCAACGAGATTCGGTTCCTGCATATTGAATTGCTGCGTGGCAAGTTAGTTTTTTTTGTCTTCCTTCTCCTCCTCCTCCCTCTTTCGTTGCCTCCTCCTCCTCGTCTCTCTCATTGCCTCCTCCTCCTCGCTTGCTAATCAATTCATCGGAGGCGGGATGACGTCGTCGCGGTAGAAGCGCCCTTGCCTTCCTCTTTATATGGTGTTAATTGGGTTAACTGAAACTGACGTTGTTGGATCTATGTTTTCAAATTGTGTTATTGTGCCGGGGGGTATCGTTATTGTTGCTGGTGGATATATACGTGTGGTGGCTTTCTGAACATCAACGGCAGGTTGTTAGGTTGATGTGTCTGTTGGCAAGTTGGTTTGGTAGTTGTGATGGTAGTGGTAGGTTGACACTATTGTTGCCGAGCAGTGGTTTATGGTGTTTAGCCGGATAATTTTGGGGGTAGCGTATTGTGGTTGATGCCGGATTTTATTGGTGGTCGGCGTGGGCTGGGTTGGGAGTTTAGTTTGGGAATTTTGATATGTTGAGTTTTTTATTTTTTTAATTGGGAACTTTTTTTATTAATTTGTTAAATGTAAATTGAAAGAAATGAGAAAAATTGGTTTTTTAAAAAAATAAAGGGGAATGGAGCCCACTTGTACAGTTGGCAACACTTAAGTAAAAGGCCTCTCATGTGCTGCCACGTATATTGCACTCCTAAGCCGGGCAGCCCACATCAGCAGTTGGGCTGACTGAGACCCCAAAAAGGGACGACATAAGAGAATATGGGCATATAAAAAGGTCAAAGATTAGTATAGACCCTTAAAAGGGACAATTGAAATAGTACGGACCCCAAAATATACATTTACCCAATTAAAGGCTAACTGTTCAATGAATTATATTTGCATAAAGTCTAGGCGTCAGTGTTTCTTTTTCTGGTGCCCATTTTTCCCTTTACTGGCGCGCAAAATATACAGGTAATAACCATATCAATATTTTCCTTGTGCAGGGGGGAAATTATATAAACCGGACCAAGACGGAAAAGGAAAAAGAAGGAAAAAAAAAAAGGGGCGCAAAAACCATCAAGTCGGTCAGGGCACAAACGCACCGTTTTACCCGTAACACCCCTTTCAAGAGTATTTCAACCGTCATGACCGCTCAGTTCACTTATAAAAGATTTCTCGGACAATGAATATTGCTTTCACAACTCGGGAAAGAAATCCTAATACCAAATTAAGAAATTTATAATATATAAACACACCTTGTTTTCCCTCCACGGATTGAAGAAGAGTAACGCAAAGCCAGAAAATAATATCCCCCCACCCAACAAAAAGGTCAGTCTCCCTCTCTCTTTCTCTCTAATTTGGACAATTACTTGTTCATATACATTTAGCATATCTTGACACTGCAAGAATTTGTTTGTGTCCTTTTTTTGTGTGTTTTTTTATTCTTGCAGATGCCCTCCTTTTTCTTTTTACTTTGTTTCTTTCTCTTTTTCAAATTTCTCTGTGTACTTTTAGTATAGCATCATCAGTAACTTCAGTGAGATTGTTCATTGAAAGGAGCAAAAGTTGAGAAAAAATTGCAGCTTATTGGATGCGGACGTTAAAGGTAAAGGGTAGAATTACTAAAGAACGTACTTTTTGACTGGGGATGCTTTCAAATTTTTATAATCGGAAGTTGTTTACCAATTTTCTCGATCGGCCATATGATGCGGTGACGGTAACCGTTAGTATCAGAGAAAGAACAGAAAAGTTGGTATAAAAGGATTATGTATACTAAGCATTAAATAAGTAAAGCAAAACGCCATTGATTTAATAGGAGTTTTCTGGATTTGGCTGTGCAAAATTGGTTCGATGGATATCAAATCATTTGTTTTAAATGCTTTCTGTAATGGTCAAGTTGTTACGTGTTTGTTGTTTTTGATACCGTAGTTGTCATAATTAATTTTTTTTTTATCATGTAATTGTCATGTATAATTACTTAGTAACAAAAATAAAGTATACTTTATTGCTTCGTTCTAGTTTAATAATTTGATCCGGTAAGATTGGGACGAAGAAAGAGACAATCGACATAATTTCCTTATTATTTTTTTGTGTCTTTATTTCTTTATTTATTATTTTTGTAGACTTTCCTTCTATAATGTCGCTTTCAAATGTTCCTTTTTTATTTACTATGCCGGTTCCTTTCCTTGCACTTCAAGTTTAAACCCCCTTCTCTCCTGTATATATACGTAGCCTCGATCAGGAAGGAATCTAATGTAAGCTGTAGCTCATATGTTGGTAACATCCGCTAATAACTTAATTTGGAATTGTGCTCTGCAGGTTTAATTTTGCTCGCCGGCGGCAGTAGATTAACAATAAGGATAAAGACGAAAATTTTTTTTTAGTAATGGGTTATTATTCTCAAATCTTGGTTTTGTTGATTTTAGTCTTGAGCTCACCCAGGTGCCAATCATGGGGTTGGTTCTCTTCTTCGACGGAGAGAGACCCTAATGATCAACCTTCACAAACTGATCGTATGATTGGTGGGTCTGTGGCTGAATTTTCAATGGACGGACTTGGTGACGAGAAAGGGATGAAACTAGTAGAAAAGGCCAAAAGCAAGATTGTAGGCTCGAATTCTTGCTGGCAAAATGCTTACCAGCAACTATTTGCGGGTTGCTCGCAGATTCTTGCAGCAGAGGAGAAACGCTCGAGGTTTGCTTGGCATCTTAGTGATTGCTTTCAAAAGGAGTCTGGAAGGCCTCGTTTTCCTTCCTGTGATGTGAAATCTGCAATGCTTTCTTGCCTCAAGAAGTTGAACGACAATGAGCATAAGATTTATCTCGAATTCTTGCTGGAGACCAATTCCATCTGCTATCAGTTACAGTTGAGTATTACAATCTCCTTACTAGCTTTTCTATGTTTTGGTGATTTTGTCAGGTATTTGGACTAATGAGCGTTTTTAATTTGTTATTGGTTTTTGCAGAGCCCACACTTTCAAGCATAAAATGGAGAGGCTAGTGAATGAGCTTAAAACTTCAGCAGAAGACGTGGAAGATAGGCTGGAAACGATGCAAGACAGGACAGATTCCCTGTTGAAGAATTCGGTCCAAATTCATGATTCATTGAGTTCAATTGATCTTCGGGTAGAAAGTGTGGCCGAATCGACAAAGGATGTAAAGGCTCATATGGATAGTTTGTCACAGCAATCAGAAGATATTTATAAGCAATCTAGGAACATAGCACTTGCTCAGGCAGAACTGGAAGAAGGACAAGCGAACATGAGCAACAATTTCAAAGAAGGAATGACAATGATACATGATGCTTACAGCAATTTAGGCCAGCAAGTGGACAATTTGAGGCATGAGACTGTTGAAATAGAGAAGGAAATCGGTCGAGTTGGAGAAGCAATGTCTTCCAAAATGAAAAATTTACAGAATTCAGCTAATGACATCGAAAATATAGCCGGGCAATCATTGAATAAGCAACAACTACTTCTGGATGGACAGTCTACTGCACTTGAAGGTCTCCAACATTTAACAAAATCCCAATCAGAAGCATTACTTGAAAGCAGGTAAGACATATTGCAGATATTACATTCAAAACTGGAAAATCATTCGTTTTTGTTGCCTGATAACATTGTCAATTGCAGGAATACGTTGCAGCAGTTAGCCGAATACGGTCGTCAACAACAAGAAGAGCTTCTCCAGCGTCAAGAACAGCTTCAGAGGGTCCATGACCACTTGGTTGAGAATTCCAAGTCAATATTGGCAGCACAGGAAGCTTTTGAATTAAAGCAAGCAAGCATGTTCATTGCTCTGGATAAGCTCTTTGCTTTGCACAATACTATGTTGCTCGAATCAAGAATATTCAAAGCCCTCTTGATCTATTCCTTGTCAATATTTGCAATCTACATGTTCACTAGTACGAAGCAAACATATAACGTACGATTGAGGCTGTACCTTGGTATGACTGCTATCCTTTCGTCCTTTTTCTCTTACAGTTCAATTTCTGAATGCCATAGAATCTATTGCGAAGGAAAAGTAAAACTGATTTGGATTTACAGGTCTTGGTGCTACAATGGCTCTAGAAGTTGCAATACTGCATCTGACAACAAATAATATTGAGCAGCGAACATGGCTGATAGATTCAGTCAGGTCCCTCTTTCTGGTTGCTGCATCGATTCAATATGTATATGCCATCCTTACATACAGGTTGGTTATATAATTGTTTTTCTCTGTTCAGTCAAATAAATTCCATATTCAATCAAAAGATGCATTCGAAAGTTCCAATTAAATGAGCGTTAACAAATTTTGCAGGGATTATGATCTTCTAAATCATCAGATGTTGCTTACTATGAATGAGAAGTTCAATGCGATGCTACAAAATAAGCAGTTGCCATGGGAGGCGTCAGAGAATCGTGTGAATTGGTCATCATGGATTGAAGCTGACTTAACAGAAGACGATGATGAATTAGAAGACCTTGACTTTATAGTTCCAGAAGAAGTTGGGGAGAATTCAATCACAACATCGTCCACAACAAAAATGTATGACCTTCGGCATCGTCGCCATTGATTAACATTAGCAGTTGAAGGACATATGTTAGTAAAAGTGCTAACTGTTATTATGTATAAGATAGAATATATCCCTTTTATGTAAGGTTGAAGTTACTAGCAGGTACAAGCCTCAAACCAAACAATTTTGTAATGATTAATTATTTCACCAGTAATCCTTGCAAGAGCAAGCACCTTCTTTAAAATGATGAAATCGGTTTTTGTCTCTCACAACAATCACCCTTCCTGTCACTCTTGAAACATACTTGATCCAGGAGTGACAATCCACACAAACACGAAGGTTCTTTGAGATTCTGATAGGTAATCCGTCAGCAGTATGTATCAGAGCAAAAACAGTTGCTAACCGCTCACTGTGCTCGCATACCCATTTTGCCTTTGTTTCTTCACTTATATCATGAAGAACGACACTAGTATCTGGGATATAACCAATTTCTTCCATTGCTTTTGTCAACCGACTCCAGGTTGCCTTGTATTCAGCAGAATTACGAAATTCGGAACTTCCACTGGCCACAAAACTGTGAACTTTACCTTTCATTTGTAACCAACTACATCCAACCTCTTTCTTGATTCCTCTCGTTTGCATCATTTGTCTAATCATATCCACAGATTCCCACATCCCAGCATTCGCATAAATGTTTGAGAGAATCACATAATTCCCAGGATTATCTGGCTCGAGTTCAAACAACCTCTTCGCTACAACCTCTCCAATAGTGACCTCATTATGGAGACGGCATGAGTTAAGCAATGATCCCCAAATACTTCCACTCGGTTTCATAGGCAAGAGCTTAACAACCTCCAGTGCTTCATCTATTCGTCCGGCTCTACCCAGGATATCCACCAAACAAGCATAATGCTCTAAACTTGGTGAGACGCCATAATCCCTCATTTTATCAAAGAATTTGCGTCCATCCTCAGTTAGACCAGCATGGCTACAACCTGACAACAAAGCGATAAATGTAATCTCATCTGGTCTCATTCCAGACGAAACCATCTCATCAAACAATATGATTGCTTGTTCCATGTATCCATTGACTGCATATCCAGTTAACATTGTATTCCACGATGTCAAGTCTTTCCATTTCATTCCATCAAAGATTCTCCTAGCATAATCAACGACTCCACATTTTACATACATGTCCATAAGCGCGTTAAGCACCAGAGCATCTGGTCTTCTTTCAGATTTGAAAATTTGGGCGTGTACCTCTTTCCCAATATGAAGTGCCGTCACCCGTGCACAAATGGACAGGATAGAGGTAAGGCTAACCCAACTAAACCCAACTCCTTCTCTTTGCATCCTCCTAAATACGTCCAGCGCGTCCAACAATTTATCCTCTTTGACTAAACCCGAAATCAAAGAGTTCCAAGAAACAACATTCCTTTGAGGCATTCCATCAAACAACTTGGATACTTCTTCCAAACCACCGCATTGCGTGTATAAACCTAGAAGAGCATTATTAACCACCTGATCATGCTCGTCGCCGGACTTTATCACCTGGCAATGGACTCCTCTACCAACCCGCCCATCATTCACATTGGCACATGCTTTTAAAGCCATCGAAAAAGCAAAATCACTCGGTGGAACGCCTCGCCACAACATGTCAACATAAACGATCAACGCTTCCCTGAAACGCCCGTTTTTCGAATACCCAATAGCCATTGCCACCCAAACTGACTCGGGTACCCTTCCATTTTCAAGCCCGTCCTCAAAAACCCGCCGGGCAACTTCTAGCCTACCGCAAACGGCGAAGAGAGTAATGAGCTTGCTTTTCAAGGTGGGGTCTTGGAGAAGATTGTCATCACCGTTCTTGGAGAGCTGGAGAAGGTGATTGTACAGTCTCTCTCCATGGTGTAAGGCCCTTTTGGTTATACAGGAATGGAGAAGAAGGACGTACGTTTCGGGATCGGAGAAGCTGGACGGAGAGGATTCGATCAAGCGAACGGCGTCGTGGAGTTTGCCTGACTTGGAGAGGGACTTGAGGGTTTGCTTCAGGGAAGATTTATAGGGCTTTTGAGTTTTACTTTTGGGGCCTGAAATGGCCTTACTGTTGTTTGTTGGCAGGTTACTGTTGGTTATGACAGGAATGGCGGCAATCATTATTGGGAATTGTTAGTTCGACGGCTTTAACGAGAGTGTCGATATCCCCAAGTCATAAAATGTCGCGTGAAAGGGAAGGATCGGCATGTGTGGTTTGTTTTTGTGGGGATAAATGTACCGCGAATCCTATAACTTATTTCGAAAATTCATTCCAGTCCTTTAGTCCGAAAACGCTTGATTCGAGTCCTATAACGTTAGTTAAGTATCCTATCCAATTTTTTGTTATTTCATATACTTTTAGTCCCTGTAATTATAAAAAACCTATTTTTTAGTCCCTTTAACTCTCCAAATATTTATTATGATCCCTCAAGTAACAACAAAATTGAGAAAAAGAAGAGACGAACCTGGTTGCAAAAATCATAACCCTGGTTAGACCCCATTCAACTCCCTGGTTGCAACGTTTTTTGGAAAAATAAAACAAGGGGTAGAATTTGAATTTGTATAGTACTAGGATTAGGAGAATAAAACCAAGTGTCTCAGGAAAGCTCCGCTAGGTTTTGTCTTATTTTCGTACAAATCACAGAACTAAACTAGGAGATTTCTATTTCTCTATAGTACATCTCAAGCGACTTGGAGAAAGGTTTTGCCTCAAGTAAGTCGATAGTTTTATTTGTTTCTTTTTAATGTAATCTTCAAAACTGTGTACAATTCTATTACACACATGCATGCAATCTAATGATGAATCGAGAATGCGTGCACTTTTCTGCCCTTTTTTTTAAAAAAATTTTCGATTAGAATAGATTGCGTTTCTCTGCAAGGCTAACCTGAAGTTTTGTTGTGTTTGCAAAACAGACATGATGGGAAGAAGAAGACAACCAAAGTGGGAGAATTTAGATTTTGACTGTCTGGTGAATGTGTTTGGAAGGGTGGTCATGGAGTCGCTGCTCGTAGGCATCCCTTTTGCATGCAAATCATGGCACAAAGCCAGCCATGACCCGGCTTGTTGGAGGATAGAGTTGCCCGACTTCGATATTCATCATCGATTCCTCTGCAAAGGCTCTTTCACGGATAGATTCATTAATGAATACAAGATAACAAATTTTTCTCCACACAGATTATAGTAAGGCTTGTGGTTCATCGTAGCCGTCAAAACTGTACTACGTTTGTCAATCTTCCTATCTGGGACGAGAGTTTCGAGTACGTTGCCAAGTGAGTCTTTTCTAACTTCGGAGTTTAGATCCACAATCTCTAATCCATCTTTGCATTTTCATTTTGCTACAACAAGGTTGAATGCTTACATTTTTCTCATGAAGAAGCAACTGAGAGATGCCTTGAGGTTAATTGCATAAAACAGTAAACAGTAAAATGTTTTTCTTATATTCTGATTGTGCATGGAGGGGGAAAAGTGTTCCCTGAACAGTTCAGTCCCCCTAGTTCACATAGTGCAAATTTATGCATGCGGTGTAGGCTCACTTATCGCACCGCTGCTGCTTATTGGAATTCCAACATCCATTTATGAACTAATCTTAGTTTATTTTTTAAAGTTAACCGCATAGAGTTTGTCCCTTGTAGGTTTCAATAATATTGGAAACTTAAGGGTACGTTTGGTTCACTGGACGAGACTGGATTGGACTGGACTGGACAGGACTGGACAATTGTGCTGTCTAATGTAGCGTTTGGTTTGATGGACACTCAATGGGACTGTTATACTGAATTATATTTGGTTAGCTGTACACAACTCGGGACTAAATACTATAATGTCAATATTGTCCTTGATGCTGTAAGAAATTATAAAGTATGCAACATTAGCAATTTTAAGAATTGTACAATCCTTGAAGCATTTTTGTCACTTGGAAAAAAAAATTTACAATAGGATTTTAAAAGTAATCAAGAGAAAGAAGAAGAATTTTTATTATTGTGTATGCATTTTGACATTGTGTTCAAGAATTTTTATTATTATGTATGATATTTTGACATTGTGAAGATAGAATGGCTTAAATGGTTAATTGTAAATTGATCATAATAAAATTCATCACAAAGAAATTCACATTTTACTTATATATTTTTTTATTAATAATACATCCATTTAAATATTAAAATAACATAAATGATTTTTTTATTCCAAAATTAATTGTGTTACAATAATATTAATTAAAAAAATAAAAATATTTTGTATTATCATAATATCCATTACAAATAAAATTATTAGAAAATTTTGAAAAATTAAAATGGTGATTTTCTAATATAGAAAAATAAAAAAGGAAAAAAACTCACCCTTAGGCCGCAATTATTAGAAATTTTGAACAAATGGTGATTTTCTAACTTGGAGGAAAAAAAGGAAACAAATCCACTCATGCGAAATTTTGACAAAATATTGATTTTCTAATTTAGAAAAAGAAAAAGAAAAAAATCTCCTCATGCGCAATACACGGCATCATCACCTAATTTAGAGAAATAAAAAAGGAAAAAAATTCACACTGCACAATTACTTGAGATTTTGACAACGATTTTCTAATTTAGAAAAATAAAAAAGAAAAAAAATCTCCTCATGTGTAATACACGGCATCATCACCACCATGGAACACCATCCTCCACCACTGGATTTACTAGCCACCTGCCACAGTAATCAATTCACCGTGGCAACACCCACATTCACAGCCCCACATAGCCCATCAATCCCACAACACCGAGCCATCCATCCACCACCACTGCTGCTCGGCATCAACCACCAATACGGTCCACCACACTATCGCTGGCCACCAAAACAGGACAACATAATCATAACAGAGAAGATGAGGAAGGAGGAATTAGGGAGAGACGGCGGACTATCGAGGTGGAGAGGCGACGAGCCACTTACCATGGCGACAGAGCTCAGTTTCTAGAGTTGGAACGCTAGCAGATCCGGTGATGTTGAGAGAAAAAATATGGAGAGAAAAGGAGAGGAAGATGAGAGAAAGAAGAAGAGAAGAGAAAGGAGAGAAAGAGAAGAAGGGAGGAAAATCAGAGCAAAGAGTCGGGAGAGAGGAGGAAGAGAGGAAAAAAATTAATTTATGTGTCTTTTTCTTATTTTTATACTCTTGGCTTTTTTGGCATTTTGAAAAATTAATGGGGGCAAAATCGGAACGAGAACAGTGCTGTCCATGGGACAGCGTTCTGTCCCCTCGTTTTCTTTGGGATGGAAAAAATTAGTTTTGTCCCAAATTAAAAGGACTCGCGTCCCACGTGAACAGTCCGTCCCGTGATCCAAACATCTCCCCTTTGGGACACTGTCCCAACGCGCCCGTCCCTGTCCCGCAGCCGTGTAGCACCTTAAAAAAAATGGAGAGAGAAAACAAGAGAGAGAGAGAGAGAGAGATCACCTTCACGTGAAAGAACCACTGGACTTCACCAATCATGGGAACGCAACCGGCCTCGGCTCATCCATGAAGATAAGCAGGACGCAGAACAAGGCAAAGAAGAGCAACAAACTTCACCCGATGAGGATCCCAACATGACCAAAGTCAAGCATAAGGGAGTGGCTTCCTCTACTGACCCTCCACTAGAGGACATAACCCTAGAGGAACAGCGCGCAAGCTACAAGGAGAAGCTGGCCGGAGGCTCACCGATGGGTCAGGGTGAGGAGCAATGGGAGGAAGAAGACGAAGCTGAGTATGAGGATGGGGATATTGTAGTGTATGAAGAGGCAAACGGCATAGTGGTTGAATTATCAGAGGCCTTTAAAGCTAGGATGAATAAACCGTGGCGTCTAGCAGTGGTAGTAAAGCTTCTTGGCAGGCCCATTGGTTATCGGGTTCTAAAGGATAAGATAAGAGCATGTGGAATCCAACTGGAGCCTACAAGATTGTGGATCTGGCAAACAACTTCTACATTGTCAGATTCAAGCAGGAAGCTGATTTCCATAAGACTTTGTTTGGGAGTCCTTGGATGATCTTCAACCATGTGCTGTCGGTTCAGCCATGGTCACCAAATTTTAGGGCGGCCAAGGGAACAATAGACAAGGCCATGGTTTGGGTCCAATTCCCTGACATACCACCGAATTGGTATCACTCTCGCCTACTAAAAATCTTGGGGGATCTGGTTGGGCAAACCATGAAAGTAGATATTCATACATCTACTTCCTCTCGTGGTAAGTTCGCAAAGGTTGCAGTTGCTGTGGATCTAACAAAGCCATTGAAAGGCCGAGTCAGATTGGATGGGGAAATTATCAAAGTCATCTATGAGGGGTTCCCAAATATGTGCTATTCCTGCGGCAGGGTAAGCCACAACTCAATGACATGTCCTTTCACAAGGGTAGAAGAGAAGGATTCAAGTAATGGAAAGAAAGCGGTGACTGAGGCAAGCCCTACTACTGTTCCGGGAGCCGTGCACGCACCACTAGCCCAAGTACTCGAAGAAGAGAAAGAATAGGCGAGTGGACACATGTCACCTCAAAGGCGCATC
Source organism: Turnera subulata (assembly GCA_028386065.3). Classification (NCBI taxonomy): domain Eukaryota; kingdom Viridiplantae; phylum Streptophyta; class Magnoliopsida; order Malpighiales; family Passifloraceae; genus Turnera; species Turnera subulata. Next base: position 81,428 of record JAKUCV010002922.1, read on the forward strand.
GACCAGCTAAGTGCATCATAGACAAGCCACAAAGCTCCAATATAGTAGGACCCACAGCGTAATTTGGTGGCAGATTCGATGCTCTGGCGGGAGTAGAGGAGATGACCCACAGTGAGAGGATAGAAAGAAGAGGGAAACCTGAGGGCACTTCAACCCCATATCGCAATCCTAAAGAAACAGTAAAGCCTGCTTCACTTAGACAGACCCACCACCCCACCAAGCCCACTTCATCACGTCCACGCACTCCCCTTAGAAACATATCTAACCAAAGATCACCCCAAGCCCAGCCTTCGTTCACCCCAAATGCTCAACCCATGGAAAACCACAATGATCGTCCCAAATCAACAAATCCAAAAACCCAAGTACCCAAGGCCTCACAAAGAACCGACATAATAACCAAACACAGTGTCCTCTCCTTGTCGGATTCTGACCACAGTAATATGGTGGTTCCTAGTGCAACCAAAGCGTCATACCCTACCCCTGACATCTCAACCAACATATCCATACATCCCCCAGGCTCTGTATTAAGAACCTCTTCCCACAATCAAGGACAACCTTCTAAACCCCCTGACCCTCTCCCAATAAGGCAGGAGCCCATGGCTGAAACACTAGTGACTAGTAGTTCGGCGGTGGCAATGAAGGAAGATAGCCCCTTTTGTGCTGATACTACAATGGAAGAACATGCTGATGCTGTTGGAAAACTCACACCAGGAGTGTTAATAATAGACAGGGAGGAGGCATGTGCTTCCAACCCCAACCATATATGATTCCAATTAATGGAGGTAACCCACCACTCCAAACCTCCAGTATTTTATGATTACTGTACTATCTTGGAACTGCCAGGGGGCAGGTAAATGAGAGTTTAAAAATTCTTGTAAGGATCTATGTCATGAGCACATACCAGATATTGTTGTTGTCATGGAACCTAGAATTAGTGGAATTAAAGCTGCAAGGAAAATCTGAAGCTTGGGATACCCAAATTCACACCGAGTTGATGCTCGCGGGTTTGTTGGGGCAATTTGGGTACTGTGGCATGCAAATAATGTGGATGTGGAAATTATGGCTAATCATACCCAATTTATCCATTTAAAAGTCAGGAAAGGGGATGATGTTATCTCTGTCACAGCTGTTTACGAAGCCCTACAAGAGAAGTGGAGACAGTTCCTATGGAGAAATATTGAAGCCTTGGCACAAGTGGTGTCTGATCCCTGGTTTCTCATTGGGTATTTTAATGCCATATTAGTTGGAATGGAACGACAGGATAGTTGGGGAAGAAATGGTGCAGCAAACAGAGATTTCTTGGACTGCATAATCCATGCTAAGTTGCAAGACATAGGCTTTCAGGGGGTCAAGTTCACATGAACGAGCGGAGAAAAACACACACGGCTAGACAGAGTTCTATGTAATGCAGTGGGCTTAGTGAAATATCCTTATGCCATGGTGAAACACCTCACACGAATTTGTTCAGACCACAATCCTATATTACTTACACTAGAAGGTGGCAACCAAACCCAAATCCCCAACAAACCTTTCAAGTTCCTTGCCGCTTGGCTGATGCATCAAGGTTTTGAAGAGTTCATGCAGAAAGAATGGGATGGAATACATGAACTACCTGAGGTACTACATTGCTAATACCCAAAATTCAACTTTGGAATCGCACAATTTTTGGCAACATTCACATAAAAAAGAGGAAGCTAAAGGCCAGGATTGGAGGTATCCAAAAGGCGTTGGAGAGGAAACCATTTCATTCTTGGCTAAATTAGAAGTAGACTTGAGAATGGAACTTGACAGCATATTAATGCAGGAAGAAGTATTATAGGCACAAAAAACTCGATGCAAATGGATTCAAACAGGTGACAAAAACACGTCCTATTTCCACACCCTAACTGTTACTAGGAAATGGAGAAACGCTATAAAGGAGCTAAGGGATGGACAAGGCGTATGGCAGAATGTTCAACAAATCCTACATTCTATAGCTACCAACTACTTCAAGCAACTCTTTCGAGAGGAGGATGTCGCTGGTACAACCTTATTACCCCGAGGCCAATTGCCCTCCATCCTGCCAGAAAGATGGAAAGCTCTCAGTGAACCAATCAGGATGGAAGAAGTCAAGGATAGCGTGTTTCAGATGGGCCCTACAAAGGCACCCGGACCAGATGGATTGAATGCACTATTTTTCCAATCACAGTGGGCTAAAGTTGAAGACTGCTGCCTAACATTTGTCAAAAAGGCCCTTGAAGAAGGCAGATGGGATGAAAGGACTAACCACACCTTAATTTGCCTGATCCCAAAAATGACCAAACTTGAGAACATTACACAATTCCGTCTAATAGGATTGTGTAATGTTACCTCTCCAAGGTGTTAGTCAACAAAATCAAACCGTACCTCCCGGACTTAATTGCCCCTTACCAATCAAGCTGCGTGCCGGGTAGACAAATTGTTGACAACATAGTACTGGTACAAGAGGTAATTCATAGCATGAGAAAAAAGAAAGGAGAAGAGGGCACAATGGCAATCAAGGTTGACTTGGAAAAAGCCTATGACAGACTGAGATGGTCATTCATTGAAGAAACATTGGAGGACGTGGGAATGCCAGTGAATCTACAAAGAGCTATCATGTTGTGCCTCACTACATCTAGCCTGCAGGTAATCTGGAATAATGAAGTAGGTGAGGCTTTCAAACCCTCACATGGCATCCGGCAAGGCGATCCGCTTTCTCCTTACATATTTGTTTTATGTGTGGAAAGATTGGGCCACCTAATCCAAGCCAAAGTAGACAACAGTCTGTGGAATGCAGTGGAGCTTAGTAGGGGGACCCAAACTCTCTCATTTGTTCTTCGCAGATGACCTAGTAATGTTTGCAGCTGCCAACATGAACCAGGTGCGTGTGATCCAGGGCTGTTTACATGATTTTTGAGAGGCCTCAGGGCAAAAAATTAGTAAACAAAAGACAAGGATTTTTGTGTCCAAAAATGTTCCACGGGGGCGAGCTAAGCAAATCAGTGAGGCTTTTGATTTTAAACTTACAAAAGACTTAGAACGATACCTTGGAGTTCCCCTCATCCATAAAAGAGTCACCCGCAAAACCTACAATTACCTGTCAGAGAAAGCACAACAAAAGCTATCTGGATGGAGAGGCAATCAACTATCACTAGCTGGAAGAGTGACATTAGCCAAGACGGTCCTCTCGGCACTGCCCGTTTACACCATGCAGACGGTGAGAATCCCAAGGGGAATTTGCGATAAATTGGATAGTTTAGTGAGGAAGTTTGTATGGGGAGGTGACAACCAACAGCAAAAACTCCATCTGGTCAACTGGGAAACCATCTGTCAACCGAAACACTGTGGCGGACTTGGGATTAGGAAGATGAGATCCATTAACGACGCTATGATCATGAAAATGGCATGGAGAATGGTATCTTCCCCTGATGCTCTTTGCTTACGGGTCCTGCGAACTAAGTATCTAAAAACGGATGAGCTAGTACCCAGGCAGGTGAAACCGAAAGCTGGATCTACCCTTTGGCGGGCCATTTGCAAAATATGGCCGAAATTTGTGGATTCCTTGGGCTGGTCTGTCGCTAACGGTTCATCCACACGATTATGGGAGGATATTTGGATCGAAGCCTATACAAGATTAGGGGAATTGGCTTGCCAACCCATCCCTCTACATCTAAAAAATGCAACAGTGACAGACATGGTTAAGGAAAACGGCGAATGGGATTGGATGAACATCACACCCTACCTTCTGGAAGAGGAATGAAGGAAGCTTTGAGCAGTTACTCCCCCCACGCGGGTAGAGGTATGGATAGGCTCAAATAGATGCTGGAACCGAGAGGTACCTTCTCCGCGAAGTCGGCCTATGTGGCAAAAGAGGAACAGAACTGGGGGAGTGAAGATAGCTTGTGGAAGAAAATTTGGAAGTAGGGTGGCATCATTTTTGTGGTTATTATCCCATGAGAAATTGCTCACTAACCAGACAAGGGTACGTCGCCACATTGCCACCATTGACTTATGCCCAAGGTGTGAGAGTGAGGTAGAATCATGTCTCCACATGACCAGAGATTGCTTTTTTGCTCGAGATATTTCGACTGAATTACTCCCCATTGATTACCAGAAGGAGTTTTTTTGGAAGATAATATACAAGTTTGGATTAATAAGTGGATGAGATCTATAGGCAGCCGAGATTTACCGGATAAAGACTGGCAGCTCATTTTCCCAATCACATGCTGGAAACTTTGGCAGTGGAGGAACCACCTTGTTTTTTACGAGGAGAAGGAGGAAATCCCCTACCCAGTTCGAGCCATAAGATTGTTTGTGCAGGAAATCAAGCACAGCCTGGAGATGAACATCACCTCGTACAAACTACTGGATAGCCAGAGCAGGGAAGAGGAATGGAGACCGCCACCTATGTGGTAGTGGAAACTAAATACCGATGGAGTTGTGGAACAACCAGGCAGTGAAGCAGCAGCAGGAGGCTTAATTCGGGACCACAGTGCTAGGTGGATCTCTGGTTTCTGCCTTAATCTTGGTTCCTATCTTCCTATTAAGGCTGAGCTATGGGGCATTTATTTTGGACTGTAGTTAGCTTGGAATCTGAATTGCAAGCAGTTGGTGGTGGAAACATGTGCTGTAGTGGAATGGCTCTCAAAAAAACCGGATCCAAACATAGAACTTGATGATATTGTTTGGGAGATAAGGCAGTTACTAGCCCGAAACTGGAATGTTCACATTGTGTACTTACCACGAGCAGCCAACACATTAGCTGATTCATTAGCTAAATTAGCTCACACCTTGGATCTTGGCTCTGTTATTCTGGATACACCACCGGATTGTTTAGCAACCCTTATTGACAGAGACAGAGAGGGGCATGTTGTCTGTGATCCCATTTTGATGTAACTGTTTTAATATTAATACATTATCGTTTCAAATAAAAAAAAAAAGAGACTATAAGATACTATAAATCGTCGTTCTGTCATTCCTCTCGCAATAATTTCCCTACAGTTAGCATCTGATTTTATTATATGGCTTAAATTGATATGTTGAATCATTCTTTGGTTGGACATTTCTGGAGTGTGATACGTATGATATTGGACTCTCGGTGCATATGCTATGAAAAAGCAAGGTGCTACTTAATTGTGTGTGTATTTTCTTTGCATCTTGCAGTCTTTTGATTTATTTTTACATATTGAATTCTCTCTGTATTCTTAAATGATGCATGATAATGAGAGTACGAAATCTGATTCTATACTTGAGAGAAACAGGAGCATAGGCCAGTGTTTTTACTGTGCTTAAAAGGATGCTGGAGTTGAGAATTCATTTTTCTTTAATATATCTGCTAATTCTTTTGCCAGTGAGTTTTAAGTCTGCGAAATCGTGGACAGTATGATATTTCAAAACTTTAGTCAAACATACATTGTGTAGGTTCATCATTAGGGTGTTTAGATTTTTATTTTATTTCTTGGGCAGAAAGAATGTTGCAGATTTGGTTAGCTTTCTATATTCCATTCTTTATGCAGTGGGCTTCATTTTCAACTTTTACCCTAAGAGGATAAATTGGAGAAGGTAGTCCATCTATGCAATTAGGAACCTAGTTTCGTTCATAATTAAATATAATAATACTTTTTATTATTTAGTAAATGTTTTAAATAAAAATTTTAACATTCCATTAAATTATTCTTAAATTAAGTACAAATTCTTAGGATTTTATGGTATTAAGACTATATCTCATATGGGTCCTTGTATTTAGACAATCTCTATAAGCATTCCTAATATTAAATACAAACTCTTAGAATTTTTCTACATCCTACACCTATAAAGAGAGGAAAGGCGATCTTGAGTGCTACACCTATGGATCTTTGTCTTTTTTCTCTATGAATGCTTACGACGATTAATTGAGTTAGTTAAGGAAAGGCCATCTTGTTTTCATTCAATAAGAAACACATTCAACTCTTTCGTGGGGATTCTAAGTGTTTCGGTAATGCAAAATTCTTCGGAGATTTACGCTATCGAGTTTCTTCTTGTCTTAGTGGAAGTAAAAGGAATCCCAACACTTATTTTGTTGAACACTTCGAGCTCTAACGAGCTGCTGGCAGAGCCAATACTTCAAAGCATTATGGTATCTGAAACTGAAGACTATTCAGCCAGATGCGATCGTAGTGCCAATGTTCGATGCATTATAGCTTTTGCAAGCCTTGCTTCTGCTGTGGGGAGTAAGCTATTAGCCCATGTCATATCGATACAATCACTAAAATCGTTCCTCACCACGATCAATGGAAGGAGCGATATGCTACTCGCACAATCCTATGAATCCTCGCCTGATGTTGTCCGGAAATAGTTAAGTTTATCATTTATGCTGATTAAAATTTTTGCAACAAGCTAATTTCTATGAATTTATTTTGAAGGCTTTAACAAGGGAAGAATTATACCAATTGACAGCATTGATTATGGATTTCATCCAAAGGGACATGAATGCTTGCATCCGCAGGGCAGCTTTGAGGACACTCATCAAAATCTCAAATTACAAATATTCTGAATTCCACAATCTTCAGGATGTAGTTGTTCAAACTTTACTTAATGTTATGAGTGATTTTACTGCTCCCCAGATTCAGGTTTTGAAAATCCATGACTGTCACACCCCGAACCCAGACATAATACGGCTATATCACCCACACAAAATACTAAGGGTATATATAGTCATTAAACCATTAATTATAAAAGATTCAAAATAATTAAATAAATAAACTCTTTAAAAATATTAAAAAATCCTTATGGTGTAAACGATAAGCTAAATAAATACTTCCAGAGTAAGCATAAATCTTAAAATATATTTAGAGTCACCATATAAAATTATAATCTAATCTTCTCAAACTATAAAGAGTGTTTGAAAACTAACAACGACTCAATGGTAGGAAATACCTCTCTCACCGATCAGAAATCCGCAACAACTTAACTTTCACCTGTGGGGAGAAGGAAATGGAGATATGCTACCAATTGCTTAGTAGGTTTCACCTTACACGTAACAAGCACAGTTTTATCATAAATAACTATATACGATATATATCTGATAATACAATTTTTTTCAAATAAATGATTTTAAATATCAAAACGGGTAGTTCTTACAACAATCAGTAACATAGAAAAATAATTTTAGAATTTAGAAATTCACCGGAAACACACAATACTTTTATTATTTAATTTGAAACCTAGGCGACACCGTAGTGCCCCTCACGGTAGTCACACACACAACTCTCGATTTGCTACACATATAATAAAACCCTAACATACTTATTTATAGGGACTCTGACTTAACAGACAAGACTGACTCCTAAACCGAACCGGACTTAGACTCTTAAAACCCAATAACACAAAGACTCTTAAACCCAATTAAATTAGGCTTAGTTTAATACCCAACAATGTCTCCCTTAAACTAAGCTTGCAAGTACAAACATGACTCTACCCAATCCCATCAATTGCAAGTGTCTTCAGCGCCATCATTGTTACAGTGAGCACATTGCATAATGATTCAAACAGTAACATCTTTTTTGAGTCAAACCAAACCTTCAACTTCACCTCCTTCCTAAATTGCATGTTATACTTAAAATGCTTCTTCCAGACTTAGTCTTGCTTGTCAATTACATTTTGGAATGTCTCCCATTCTTTGTTACTTTCAAGAACACTCTCAACAAAATTACTTATAAAAACATTGTTCACATCCTTGGTTGAGAAAAATTGATCAACACCAATAAAATCAATTTTCTCACCATAGATGAAATCAATTTCTTCAACTTTCTTCCCTTCAAATCTTTTTGCCTTTCTCTCCTCTTCTTGTTCAACTTCTGTCAATTTGTCTCCTTGAAAGAATAAAGTATTTTCAACAATTATCACATCTTTCTTCTCCTTCACTTGTTCAGCTTTTATCTGTTCGCCATCATTGTCTCCCTGACAAGAAAAATTATTTTCTTGAACTACTAACTCTTCCTTCTCCTCCTCCTGAGAAAATAATTCTTCTATCTTGATTCTTGACAACCTGTAACATTCACCATTAAACTTGGAATCTTGACTGTAATTTGGCAGTGACAAATTTTCCACCTCAATTCTTCCCATTCTTCTAACTTCACCTGTAAACTTGTCTTCCTTGCAACAATCTGCCAAATCAATTTGCTCTACGCAAATTCTAGAGAGTCTATAGAACTCACCTTCAAATCTAGCTTCTGCACTACTATCCCACAATTTTCAATATCAATCTTTGACTGTCTTGAGACTTCTTTTCCAAAATATTCCAATTCATCTTCCACATACTGATCATTCTTCAGCCAATATTGCCAATATTCTATCGGAGCATTACGAGGCCAATTTAATCCAGCTGGAACTTTACCTTTCTTGAAAGCCCGTTTGAGCTTGGAGAAATATTCACTCGGAAGAAGAGCTTTTTCCAACACAAAATCATGACACCAACGAGGAGTAGTACGAGTGAAGAAGAGCTTTTTCCAACACAAAATCATGACACCAACGAGGAGTAGTACGAAATAATATTTCCACAAACTTTTCATCCTTAGCTTTATAAACTTTCATTGGCAACATGAATAATGTACTTTCATTGGCAACCAAATCCCACACATTGCCAAAAATAAGAATTTGATCTCGAAGCCAAAGTTAATTTTTCTTACCTCACCCAGCTTTTCCTTCACAGTCCCAAGCCACAATTCTTCTCGATCGGCCACGCATGCACTGATGCCCGAGAAAAATAATGGAAATTTTTCCTCTGCAACACTTTTTTTAATCACAGCCCTTGGTTTCCTTGCCAACACCTTTTTCTTTTAATTTCCCAACAAATCACGCCGCTCCTTCTTTACTGCCCAATCGATGAATCTCCACAAAACTAACACAGCTAATTTTTTCTTGAAACCCACAATTCTCCTGTATCGCCACAAAGGCCACGCACCATAAACAACCCTTCTTTTTTTTTCCGCCACAAACACAAGTGCTCGATGAACACCAATTTTGTTTTCTCCCCACGAACACGATTTTTTTTTCTCTTCGCTCCACGTTTCTTTACGAACACAATTTTTTGTAATCCACTTTTTCTTTTCACAAACACTTATTTCCTCCACAGCGCAACCAATTGTTTTCCCCACGAACACAACTTTTTTGTTTCACGAACTTGCGCAACGTTTACAACACGAACAAGGCCCCTTTTAAACAATAGTGCAGCTCCACTACAAGGCCCCTTTTAAACAATAGTGCAGCTCCACTACAGTACCCAAATTCAAATAGTCTTGTTTTCAATTTGCACCTGAAAACAAACACCTTGTTTTCTTTCCTCCACGGACAATTGTCTTACTCCACCACTCCACGATTTTTTTTATTACTTCCTCCACAAATCTACACAAGCAATCCAATTGTTTGTGCTTTAGCCAAGAATATTTTTATTCCCGCACGCAAAAAAATTTTTTTTTTCTCTTCCACAAACACGATTCTTCTTCTCCTTGCGCAGCGTCTTCAACCGGATCCTCACAGGCTCCGCTACCAATTGTAGAATTTATCAATCACTCAACACACAAACTTTATTATTTAATTTGAATTCTAGGCGACACCACAGTGCCCCTCACGGTAGCCACACTCACGATTCTTGATTTGCTACACATATAATAAAACCCTAACATACTTATTTATAGGGACTCTAACTTAACAGACAAGACTGTAAACACACAGAGAATGATTAGGAAGCAAGGTACATCAACTGATGCCCCTGACCACGTATATTATAGGTACAGAAATAGAATTGTACATGGACTATACAACTATGGAGATATATGATACAGCTAGCTGATGAGTTATGATCCCTATCATATTAGATAACAAGACTCTTATCCTAATCACTAAGTCCTATCACTAATATCCCCCCGCAAAATCAACCCGGTGAAGAAGCACAGAGGTTGAGTTTGTCCCTGTTTGCTTGGAACCGAGCTGTGGCAAGGGGTTTGGTGAGGACATCGGCTAGTTGATCTTCACTGCTGATGAACTGAACCTGAAGTTGCCGTTTCGCTACTTGGTCTCGAACAAAGTGAAAATCAATTTCCACGTGCTTTGTCCGAGCATGAAGGATAGGATTGTGACTGAGGAAAGTGGCACCCAAGTTATCACACCATAGAGTCGGTGTTGGAACTGAGGCACCCAGCTCCTGCAACAACATCTTGATCCACATCAATTCAGCCGTGCCATCAGCTAATGCCTTGTACTCGGCTTCCGTAGAAGACCGTGCAACTGTTCTTTGTTTTCTGGATGCCCACGCAATGAGATTACCTCCAAGAAAGACACAAAAACCAGCTGTGGATTTGCGATCATCAACACACCCAGCCCAGTCCGCATCGGTATAAACCTGAATATCACAACGAGTCATGCGTTGTAGACGAAGACCACATGAGATAGTACCTTTGAGATACCGTAGGATTCGTTTTACAGCAACCAGATGATCAACTGTGGGTGAGGCCATGAACTGACTGACCTTACTAACAGAATAGGCGATGTCCGGCCTCGTGATACCCAAATACTGCAATGAACCAACTAGAGTTCGATAGTGAGTAGGATCAGAGAGCTGCTCACCCCCTGTTTTACTTAACTTCTGTGTAATGGAGGCCGGTGTAGTTACAGGCTTGCAATTCTCCATCCCGGATTTCTGCAAGAGGTCACGAATATACTTTTGTTGAGTAAGAGTTATTCCTTTCCGACCATAGGAGACTTCAATACCCAGGAAGTAGGCTGGGCGTCCCAAATCACGCAGTGCAAATGTTGTGCCAAGCGTGTGAATGAGTTGTTGAACAAACCCTGTATTACTGCCTGTGACAATTATATCGTCAACATAAATAAGGAAATAGACCTTGTGAGGATAATGATTATATATTAAGAGAGAGGGATCAGATTTGGAGACTTGAAACCCCTGTTGCACCAGAAAATCACTCAAGCGAGAGTACCATTCACGTGGCGCCTGCTTGAGCCCGTATAGGGACTTCTTGAGGAGGCATACATGATTCGGTTTTGCTGCATCACGGAACCCTTGAGGTTGTTCCATATAAACCTCCTCACGAAGCAACCCATGCAGAAATGCATTTCGCACATCAAGCTGCCGCACAACCCAATTATATGTGAGAGCTAGAGAAAGAACCACCCGGACTGTTGTGGGTTTGACCACAGGGCTGAATGTTTCACTATAATCAAGGCCAGCTCGTTGATGAAACCCCTTTGCTACTAGGCGTGCTTTGTACCGTTCAATACTGCCATCAGATTTCCTTTTGATTCGATAAACCCATTTACAACCAACTAAATTCATATGAGGACGTGAAGGAACCAAGACCCAAGTCTGATTTTGTATGAGAGCATTCATTTCTTCAATCATTGCCCGGCGCCATTCCACATGTTTATGGGCACTAGTGAAACAACTTGGTTCTGTAGCAGGTTTGGAGTCAAGCTTTGCCACATGAGTGGAGGGAGAATATTTTTGTGGAGGCTGTCGATTTTGTCGAAGCACCATTTGATGCTGTCGAATTGGGTGTGGCTGTGGGGTTGGACTGGAAGAGCTCGAAGTTGGATTAGAATTGGTGGCTGTAGCAGGAGAAGGACTCATGTTGTCGTGTGTCAAGGATGGTGGTTTGTTAGCGGACGTGGGAGATAAGTCTAAAGGGGGAATAGGAGATAAGGAACAAGGATCAGCTGGGCCCGAAATAGTGGGAGGAGGAGTTTGAGGTGTAGGCGAACTCGAAGACTCACTTGGCTGCAAGGAAGGGAAGAAGACCGTGAGAGGCACAGAGGTCCACGTTTCAGCAGGCAGGTTAGGGCAAGACACTGACGCAATATGGGTTTTGAGTGGAGAATTATTTTCATGAAAACGTACATGACGGGCAATATAAAATTTGTGATTAACATAATCATAACAACGATATCCAGAATGTTGGGAGCTATATCCTAGGAAGACGCAAGGTGTAGACCGATAGTCGACTTTGTGTTTGTTAAATGGACGTAAGAGAGGAAAACAGAGACATCCAAAAACCCTAAGAAAAGAATAGTCTGGTGTGTGGTGATATAAAAGCTGAAACGGAGACACATTATTGGACACAGAAGATGGCATCCTATTAATGAGAAAAACTGCAGTTTCAAAAGCAAAGTGCCAGAACTTATTTGGGATTTGAGCAGTAGCCATTAGAGTTAAGCTCGTCTCAACAACATGACGATGTCTACGTTCAACAGCACCTTGTTGTTCATGTGTGTGAGGGCACATGATGCGGTGTTGGATACCAGTGTTTAGAAAGTAATTATTGAGTTTACGGTACTCTCCTCCCCAGTCAGTTTGCACAGCTCGAATTTTACGATTAAATTCTTTTTCCACTCGTCGTTGAAAGAGCATGAAAATATTAAAGACATCAGATTTGTGTGACATGGGAAAATACCAAAGATGTTTACTAAAATCATCAAGAAACAAGACATAAAATCGATGACCATCACTACTAGGAGCAGGTGATGGTCCCCAAACATCACTGTAGAGCAATTCCAAAGGATATGCTGCTCTGTTATTAGACACTGGAAGATGCAACCTTGACATTTTACCTAATGGACAATGAGAACAAGACTCTAAAGGACATTGTCGACGAAGAACAGGAAGATCATGGCGAGTGAGGATTTGTTGTTGGACGCGATGGTGTGGATGCCCTAACCGTCTGTGCCAAACAAGTGGTTCTACACGAACAGCCAAGAAAGCTTCGAGTTGCCGGTTTATTGAATTGGGAGATAACTGGTAAAGGCCATCAATGCTCGGCCCGGTGAACAGAAGTTTCTGGGTATCCTGATCCTTTACACAAAAATAATCAGGATGGAACTCAAAATAAACATGATTGTCTTGGGTGAACTTTTGAACAGAGAGTAGAGATTTGGTAAGTGAAGGGACATGAAGAACGTCATGTAAGCGAAAGTTTTTAGAATTAATGGAAAAGGATTGACTACCAATACCTGCTATAGACAAGTTAGCACCATTGCCCACTTGCAGGGAATCACCGCCTTGATAATCTTCATAATTCTGGAATTGACCGAAATCCGGTGTCACATGGTGACTTGCACCGGTGTCCGGAAACCAAGTGGAAGGAGCATATGATTGAGTAGACGAAGTAGCAGAAACTTGGGCATTATTAGCACTTGGAAACCCAGCAGTGTTCAACCGTTGATAGCATTGCAGAGCTTGATGTCCTTGGCGTCCACAGATTTGACAACGTGGACGAGGAGGATCAGAATTCCACACAGGAGCACCACGGCCGCCGCGACCATTTCCTCGACCACCACGGCCACCACGACCTCGATTAGAGCCACGGCCCCAAGAGGTATATCCAGTATCTCGAGGAGCAGACCCTCGTTGGACAAGATTTGCAGCCGGGGAAGGAGAGGACAGGACACCAACAGAGGCAGAGGCCGATACAGGAGGGACATCAATGTTCAAAACCTTCATTGGATCATCATAGATAAACTCGTGGCTCATGAGAAGACTTTGCAGTTCAGAGAATTGCACCGGCTCAATCCGGGTTTGCAAAGAGGAAACAAGAGGTTTAAACTCAGATTTAAGGCCTCGAAACAAATAAACATTGAAGTCATTGATGGAGATTGGCTTACCCGAGGCTGTCATCTCATCGGCTAGGCGCTTAGCCCGATTGAGATATCGGAGAACCGGTTCATCAGCATGTTGTTCTAGACGTTGCATGGCCATATGGATAGCCATGACACGGGTATTGTTAGGAGACGCAAGAGATTCCTCTAGCGCTGCCCATGCTTCTCGGGCTGTTTTCTTGTTCACCACAATTGAGAAGACATCCACAGTTACAGAGGACAAGATTGCACTCAGAATAAGACTATCTTGCTGGATCCAGCGTTGATAGTTAGGATTAGGTTTGGGCTCACCACCATCTTCAGTTGAGGGAATCATCGGAATTGGACACGGGAAAGTGCCATCTATATAACCCATAACACCTTGGCCAACCAGGAAGGGCTCCATCTGAGCTCGCCAGAAGACATAGTTTGTCTCTGTGAGCTTGATAGAGATATGATGGTGAGCCTGCGAGAGAGGATGAGTCGCAGGATCAACCACTGCTGGTGGTACCACTCCTGTACCTCCTGTGCCTCGTGAAGAACCAGAATTACTGGACATCTCGGACTCTGTATTTTTGAGTTTTGAGGAGTTATCTGCCATTACAGCTTAGAAGGCTCCGCTACCATGTAAACACACAGAGAATGATTAGGAAGCAAGGTACATCAACTGATGCCCCTGACCACGTATATTATAGGTACAGAAATAGAATTGTACATGGACTATACAACTATGGAGATATATGATACAGCTAGCTGATGAGTTATGATCCCTATCATATTAGATAACAAGACTCTTATCCTAATCACTAAGTCCTATCACTAATAAAGACTGACTCCTAAACCGAACCGGACTTGGACTCTTAGAACCCAATAACACAAAGACTCTTAAACCCAATTAAATTAGGCTTAGTTTAATACCAAACAATAATATATTACCACTCTCTCAAAATTATATCGGTAAACTACTAGCTATTATACCCGTTGGCACTGGGTTCATATCCAATTATTGTACCCGTTGGTTAACTAAACCGATACTTGTCAGCCATGGGTTCATATCTAACTATTCTACTCGTTGGTCAACCAATTCACAATCGTTGTCCATGGGTTCATATCCAACTACTCTAACCCGTTGGTCAACCAACATTTTCACTTGTTTTTTTTCGTAATTCAGCTAACTGTGGCTTAATATTACGCCTTCTGCACACAATTGAAAAATAACTCATTCAATGCATTTTGGCAGATTGTCTTGCTGGTAAATAGTGTCATAGACCATTCCAGGGCATTGGAACCGGAATATGCAATGGCGCATGATGTCGCCATTACTGCCATGGGAAAAATTATCCAGTTTCGACAGGATGAAATAAATGCCCAAGAGGTATGTCTTGTCCCGAGTGGCATGAAGTGTGAACACCTAGGCAAATATATCATTTGTGGATTGTGCGCAAAAAAGAAGAAATGATTGTGGACTTTAAAAGAAATGTGCAAGGTGGCTTCATTAGATGCACTTCTGAATTGCTTATCTTCCACCTTTATTCAATTGCTTGTTACAAATTTTACATTCAGCTTTGACAATTCATGTAGTAGAAGTTAACAGATATGTCCTGTATGTTTTGGTCAACTGTACATTTTTTAGCAGGTTTTGAGCATGTGGTTAAGTCATTTTTGGCAGGTTTTCACCGCCTGGTTAAGTCATTTACCATTAACCAGCAATCAAAGGGTAGCCGAAGTCGTGCATGCGCTGCTATGTTCGCTTGTTGGGTAGGACTTCTAATATATTATATGTGCAAATGTATATATGTTGTCTTACCTGCGACCCACTCAGAACCCCTTGTTCCTCGTCTATGTTGTTTCAGGGGTGAGGGTGATACGGAACTCCTTGGCCCAGACAGTACTAATTTGCCTAAACTCGTTGCAGTTTATGCCGAGGTAGAGTCTAATATTGACTTGTGGTTCTTTCTTTTGTTGTATAAATTACATAGTCTTACGTTTAGTGATTTATTAGGCTTCTATAATTATAGAAATCTCATTACATTTATTTTGTAGATCTTGCAGTTGGGCAATGCGGTAGCTGATGAAGATACCTTGAGACAGATATCTATACAGTTGAATCTCTATCGCACTAGGCTACCCGACGCCATGTGGAGATCTATATTTCCCTAGACCAAAGTGATCTTTCTCATGTGTTGTTGTAGGGAATTTGAGAAATCTTTCACAAATATACTAATCAGACTGAATTTAGCGTGGTTTTAACTCACTAAATCTAGAAGGATTTTGCTCTTTGCACAATATTATTTTGTTTTTGCTCATGGTACTGTCTCGAGTCTTAAGGTTCACGAAGGGTGACTAATTTAAAATCCAGCCCTCCGCTACTGGGGCCTAACATTAATACAAACTCTATACAGTAGGCAAAAATCTGAACTTGAAACCTTATTTAAAAGACACAAATGTCACGGACCCAGAGAACTGCATAGCTAATCCCTTCCTGCGGCAGAAGAAACTAGCGAGTTCGTCATAGTACGCTCCTTACTACTCATGCCTAACAGTTATAGTTTAATTGCACAATAATTGTAAGACATATTACTAAAGATAGGTAGGGTTTTAGGTTCCTCGTCACTAGAAATTGCTGAGTATAACTCTTGACTGTCAATTACAGATAGATAGGTACGCATCCTAGATCAATAGATTTCTTCACTGCATCTACTACCATCTGAGTCTTTCTACTCTTCTCTGGCCATTTAGTGTCAGGGCGGTGCTCAGCTTTCCTGATCCCTTGAACAAGCCTGGCAAGCTCTTGAACCATCAAGGCCTCTTGAGGAAGTTCATTTGGTACCACAACTTTTTCAGGTTTCACATTCCACCCAATATGCAGTTCTGCAAACTTCGCAAGCCGTGTGAAGTCGAAGAAGGCAGAGTCCTCTTGAAATGGGATGATGAAGTCATTGAGATGAAATGAGGCGTTCTTGCCAACTACAGCCAAGTCCATAGACGAATGAGAAAAGAATGAGCAGTGAATGATTGCAACCGTCTTATGATGCTGGTCATATTGTAGGGCGGCTGTGCATGATAAGATGACTCCAGCTGAGCTCTGCTTTACGCCAGGTAAAGCAGTCACTGCATTTGGTAATTGGTAGTCCTTTGCCCACAAGGCTGCTCCAATGCAATACCACCCCAAGTCACCAAGGGCACCAAGGGCATCCAAGCCCGGGTTTACCCGAATATCCTTGTCGAAAAATTCAGGAGGCTCGTTAACTGTAGAAGTGCTATGAATCTGTCATAATTTTGAATAAAAACGGAGCAGAGTATTAGAGTGGCATGAACTCATTGTGATGCTTTGATGTAGCACCTCTGCTCTATATTGAGTTTGCATCAGGAAGTTACTATATTAGACAAGTAAGCACCCATCACAAATTTTGATGAGCCATCAGCCATGTAATAAAACCAATCAACAAAAAGACTAATGGATTGTTTTCTCTTAAAGAAGAAGAACACATTAAAAGATCAACTTACGAAGCTAACTTCTCCAGTGGAATCAGCGAGTAGCTCCTTCATTCTGGAAGTTCTAGGGTGGTGCAACCACATTGATCCATCCATGAACTGTACACCGTTCGCTTCACATGCTTCCAGAATCTTATCCAACTCGGCCACATCAAGTGCAGTTGGCTTCTCTAGCAGTATGTGTTTTCTCTTCTGGGCAGCCAAGGTTGCCCACTGGACATGGAGGCTAGTTGGGAGAGGCATATAAAGAACATCAACGCCAGGATCATCAAGCAGCTCCTCGTAGCTGCCATAAACCTTGGTTGTGGAAGGGAATCCATTTGCAGTGGCGAATTGCTTAGCTTTCTCCAATGATCGGCTGGCAATTGCGTAGAGGGTTGAATTGGGTGCCAATTGAATGGCTCTGGCAACTTTCCTGGCAATATTGGCACATGCCAGGATGCCAAAACGTACTGGGTTTTCACCCATATTGCCTTGTTCACGTTTCTAGCTGCTGGATAGGGGGATGCTATAAAAGTAAAGCATGAAGAGTGGATGCGTGGCCTGCTTTGGACCTTATACTGTTATGCACAAGGATAATGAAAATGAAACACTTCCAACAGATTCATGAACCTTACTATAGAAAAATATGTTCACAAAAAAATAATAGTGTTATAAAACTATGAAATTAAGGAATGATTTGAAGAGGGGATGGGTATAAGAAAGAGGATGAATTGAGAAGAGGAGAAGCTCGGGTCAGCACCCGGTTTTCTTCTATCTCTGTGTTTTTTCCAATCAACAATTATATATCTTACATATATATATAATAATGATTAGTATATACTGATATGTATTTAGTATGTATACAATGACATACATACTTGTTATAATACATGATTTTATAACACTCCCCCTTGGATGTTATTGTGTTGTGAGGTAGAATACGCTTTGGGAGTACTGCCTCATTAAAAACCTTACCAAGAAAAACCCTGTGGGATAAAAACTTGGTGAAGGGAAAAAGAGTGCAGTGCGTATTCTTCTCCCCCTCATTTTGGCCTTCATAGATTTCTTGATATCGTTGCATGTCGATCATCCTTGTCAGCTTCTGGTGACGTGTACTTTGTCTGATCATATCTTCAATTGGACAGAGTTGGCAGCATAATTTTGTCGTTGGAGCGTCTACCTTGCCATCTTGCTTTTGTAGCCCCGATGATATTTCAATATCATGTGTAAAGTTGTGGTTGATGTCCGTCTCTGCTTTATGTGGACTGAATAAGGGATCTACATCTGCATATCCAGCTTTACTCTCTCTCGGGTTTACTGGATTACACATTTGTTATTCCCCAAAGATAAGAGCAAATACATATAATGCCGATAGGCTTAAATCAAAAGCTTCAGGCTTTATATTACAAGCAATACATATTGCACTTAGACAGGATACTCTAGGACCAGTCTAATTTGGAAGCTTCTTCGGGAGTTCCAATCACAAAACACATCCATACTCAAAATTATTTAAACCATATAAAGATCAATTTAGTTCAACTTTGTAATTTCCCGGGAATTAGTTGCTTCAGGCAACTTGGATCCTTCAGGGATCCTCATGTATATATCATGACTTATGGATCCATAGTAGGCTGTAAAATATTCATTAGATGCATTTCCAATTCTTTCATATAATGCCAGACTTATCAAACTAATTGCATCCACCACAAGGGAGTATATCTCCTCACAATTAATACCGGGTCGTTTGGGTAAAAACCTTGTGTTGCAAAACTGTGCTTTATATCTCAATATATTTTCCGCACAAGTACCCATTTTTCGACCGATCAATTTTACACCATTTGGTGTACGGACTACAGGTCCGAAAAATATCTCGCTTCACAAGTGAGTCTAACACAGCCTTATGTTTTCTCTATTTTGGCCAATCATAATGCGCCTACATTCATCAATGTAGGTTCATGATCCTCATTTTTAATATTTAGCGCTATAAATAAAAATTCTATTCCGTCGACGGTTACTTCTCATCAGTTCCATCTTATTTCTGACACTGTAATTGAGATCTCATCATATTCACTTATTTCAGGTACCTGAGTTACTTCTAAAAACTTTATCAATTTGTGTCAGAGAATCAACCTCTTCTAGAGGACTTTTAATTCAAACCTCTACTGGAGGCCATATTTTCTTACTGGGGCCATCTTATCTCATTTGCTCCTTTTTCTATCGAGAATTTCTTTTCTTTTAGAACCGAGAATAATCTGTAGATTCATTTGCATACTTATATTATTCTTCAGGAACATCAATTGAAACAGGAGCATTTGCAGCTGGTATATGGTCACATTTAATTTAAATGTGTCTGACAATTGCATATCAATTTTCCAGCAAATGAATCATCTTTTGAACTTCAGGTTCAAACTTATTTATATGAGGATCAGTAATCATATATATAATGTATTTCAACAATCTTGATCCAGCTGCTTATTTTCTCCCCCTGATGTTGGGTATACACACATATCGAATTGACAATAAGTAAATCTTGCTATAAATGAATCTCCAATCATTTAGTCAATAGTTTCAATAACATTGTAATTGATGGAGATTACCCAACATCTATTCCCAACCTTCTTTAAGGATCAACTTTACTATGCTGTGGTGGAGCCTTTGGTACATAATCAATGGTCCGAAGATGGAAGATATTTTGTGACCAAAAATAACTAATTAAATGGGGAGACCATATGATAACATGTTGGCTTGATGCACACAAGTGCTGCTGCGTGTAAAATACCATTTTCTCAAATAGTTATATTTTATCAATGGTCCTGCAATCAATTGTCAATATGGCCCAGATCACTTTGGGTTTATTTCCAATGATATACGTTTTCCATTGAAGAAATATACCAGCATAATCTAGACATATAGTCTAGCAACATCAGAAGGAATATGTACCCGCAAGTGGCTTAATTATTAAAACAAGTGCGCACAATGCCAACTTGCGTCTCACAATAGACCATCTAGTCGATGCATCGTAAAAATTACCTAGATGGTTAACACCACGGATTTATCAGTCTGCGTTTATGTCCCTGAACTATTCTTAAACTTGCTGGTGATGCTAGGCCATTCTCATCTTAGGAAGGCCATATAATAAATTTTGCAGCAAACAAACATATGAAAATTTATTGATTATAAAAACTTCTGGTTTTTCAATCAAAGATCAAAACAAATTTTGTGCATCATAATTGAACCGGGATGGCCCATCCGGTCATGCCAAACAATAAATACATAGACCAACTTCAAGTTGGTGCCAGCTTCAGGCTGTGCAAGTTCTGTATCTAAACACTTAAAATTGTTAGCTCCAGGCTAGTGCATTCCAGCTTCTGGCTGGATATGTTAAGTTTCAATTGCTCAACTGCTAGCTTCAGGCTCCAATACATGTGTCAATATTAGGCTTATTCCTGCCACTCATGTCGAAAAGATCGGAATTATTGGACAATAATTAATGTAGTGGCAGACATTTCCAAAAGCAAATCCTCGAGGATTGTAAAGTTTTGGAATTTTCTGAATAATAATATAATCCACCGAAAAAAAAATCTTCTGGATTATTTCGGGGACATCTGGCTACCTATGCTCAGGCTATAAATTGGGGAAGGATTACATGGGAAGATACAGGAAAAACTCATAGGTATAGAAAAATTCATCAGAGCAAAGGAACAGAAAAACTCAACCAAGACAAAAATGCCTTCCCCAGCTACTGTTTTCTTTGTTGAGGGTGCCTCACTAGGCAGAAGAAATAGATTGGCCTATAGCATGGTAAATGAACAACAAGAGGAACTGCCTAATGATCTGGCGAGAATTCCTCGCTTAGTGTTTGTAGATGAGCTATACTCGTCTAGGTTCTTTGTGACTCCATAGCAAGAAGGTCTCAAGACTTTGTGCGTACCTTAAGGGATCTAAAGAATCAGTACAAGCCTAACATGGTACTGATTACTGAGACTTTGTGGCAAGCAGGAGAGAATCATGGTGTGATTCCACTTCGTTTTCCTCCAACGAATCGGTTTGAGATACCTGGAGAAAACAACAGGGGTGGTATGTGGTTCTCCTGGAACGAAAGTGTTAGGGTCAACATTAATGGTGAGGCTCAGAGTTTCAGGGTTAATGTTGAACCCAACAGATAGATTATTGTATAAAACATATGTATGAGAACCATTCCTCTTTGAATGTTCTCCAGTTATGTATCCGTTTATGTAATAATAATATGCATGTTTGCTTTGAGTCTTTTCCATTTATTTTCTCATTTACGCCCACAAGCACAAATAATTATACTGTTTTATTCGCTTCAGGGAATAAATCTGAGTCAATTCATTTGGGATCTATAATAATTCATTTTATTACTGGGGGTGTTTGTAATCGCATAAATATACGATCTTCTAGATCATATTAAAACATGCGTTCTTCAGGAACATATTCGAATTTATGCTCTTCTGGAGCGTGTTAATCATTTTTTATTTCAAGATATCATAATGTATTATATTGACATCCACACATATAATTCTCCCCCTGTGGATGTCAATTTTGCGTTGTCTTCGAGACTAATGTTTGAGGCATTATTCTAAGAGACAATTATAAAGTACTGAAAAGTAAATAAAAAAAATAAATTACAATGCGTAAGAATTTAAACGGAATAGAAAATAAAATGAATATAAAATAAATTGCTCCTTCAGGGTAAGCAAGTATAATATCCACCTTCTGGTGGTCATATAATTTCCATCTTCTGGTGGTAATAAATTTCATTTTCGATTTTCCTTTGCAGGATCTTCAGGATCGTTCGGACTATTCTCATTTAAATGCATTTTCGCATTTTAATGCCCATTATAAATTTCTTCCGGAAATTTGAAGGGCCTCAAATTCAAATAACATAATAGAATATATAAATGCTTAATTAAAAGAAATAAGCAAGGGGCCTGATATTAACTACCCTAAGTAAAGTAAATGGCAGGAAATTAAAATAATGGGCCTAGTACGAGCCCATAAGTAAAATTAAAGACGAGAAAATTAAATACAACGGGCCCTGTTATAGCCCAATTAAAAATAAATGGCAGGAAATTAAATGCGATGGGCCTTTTTATTAATTAGCCCAATAAAAATTAAATTGCTGAAAAATAAATGCAATGGGCCTATAGCGAACCCAATAAAAATTAAATTGCAGCAAAATAAAAGCGATGGGCCTTATACGAGCCCAAAAAAAAACGTAAAGAAATAGGCGGCTTAGCCGGCCATTATGGGCCTTTCATGAGCCCAAATAAAGCATAAATAAAATTAAAGGCATGAATTTAAAAGCAGTGGGCCCTTTAATAGCCTAATCGGAATTTAAATAAAAACAGAAAAATATGCTTACTCGATAAATCTTTCAGCAATAATATATATAAGATATCATATTAATATATGGGCCGTTTAATAGCCCAATCGTAAAAAAAGAAAAATATGCTTACTCGATAAATCTTTCAGCAATAATAAATAACATATTATATTTATACCTGGTTATTATTTTCGGCCAAACATTTCCGGGCTTTGCCGAAAATCTCGAGGCGCTTAATTCCGGCCAATCACAAAATAAGCATAATAGCCTTCCGGGCTTGCCGGGAAAATCCCGAGGCGCTAAAAATTCCGGCCACAAGCACTTCTGGGCTTGCCGGGAAAATTTCCGAGACGTTAAAAATTCCGGCCACAAGCACTTCCGGGCTTGCCGGGAAAATTTCCGAGACGTTAAAAATTCCGGCCACAAGCACTTCCGGGCTTGCCGGGAAAATCTCGGGGCGCTAAGTTCCGGCCTTGCCGGATACTGTTCACGGTCACCAAATTCCGGCCAAAGTTACTGTTCACGCCGGAATCCGGCGAAAAAACATAACCCGTGAATCGTGAACTCTCCATTAAATCAATCATCCAAAATCAATATCAATTCAACATCCAAAAACCACAATCAAATAACAACAACAATCAAACTAACAAATCATCCAACCACAGAATAATTGAAAGAGGGAAAAGAAAAGAGAAAAAAAAAGGAAAAATAGGAACTTCCCCGTCACTGCACATTCCGGCGACGGCGGGCGAGGCGGCGACGTCTGCGGGCGAGGCGGCGACGTCTGTGGGCGACCCGGCATGGGGGCGGCGAGGCTGCGACGAAGGGACGGCAGCGGGCTCGTCGGTGGCGCGAGAAAAGAAACAGACCCGGTTGTGCAGAAAATCGGATCCGGATCTTCCGTCGGGTTGTCGTCGTTTTCCGGCGCGTCAGGCGGAGGCTGGTGACTAGAACGGCGTCGGTCGGTCGGCGACAGAGAGAGGATCACGATGGTGGTGGTGGTGAGTCGAACGGAGGCACAGGGGCCGGCGCCGGAGACAAAAACTGCCGGCGGGTTTTATGGTTTTTCAGGCCATTTTTCCGGTTTCCTCTTCTTCCTCTCCGGGCGAGTTGATTCGAGCACTAATTAGAGCACCTTCGTGCTGATAACGTGTTATAAAACTATGAAATTAAGGAATGATTTGAAGAGGGGATGGGTATAAGAAAGAGGATGAATTGAGAAGAGGAGAAGCTCGGGTCGGCACCCGGTTTTCTTCTATCTCTGTGTTTTTTCCAATCAACAATTATATATCTTACACATATATATATAATAATGATTAGTATATACTGATATGTATTTAGTATGTATACAATGACATACATACTTGTTATAATACATGATTTTATAACAAATAGTTTGTTATAAAATGTGTGGAGTCACTCTTCCACCTAACTCTATGTATATATATATGTATATTTTCATGAATGAAATTAAGCCGGAGTAGAACGAGCTTTTCCCCCCTTTTCAGTTTTTCCTTCCCTTCTCTTCTTCCTCACTGCCTACCATCTTTACCAAATCTTTCTCATTAAAACTTATTATTTACAACACGTTATCAGCACGATCGTCCTACCTGACCGAGCAACAAGACGAACAAAAATTGACACAACGGCTCACGCTGTTCGTTCTCGTGCCATCGATTTCAACCAAGCATCAACAACAATAATAAGTCTAACACAGTGAGAACTGGACCTTGCAATCTGAGCTCGTGTTCAACAACAAGAAAACAAACAATTTAAAGGGAAGATTTCCCGGCAACTTTGCTGCCGGGATTCAGCAAATATTGGATCCAACAAGTCATGAATACGGTCACTTCCTACCTAGCGTTAGCCGCCGTGATGCTGACGCTCATGCAAGGCGGTACCGGAGCCAGGGAGCTACGACCGTCCGATCACGGCCTCGAGTACCAGACCGCCCCGCCCGCCGGGCAGAAGTTGCCGCTTGCACAGTGTCGAGGAGCCGTCACCGCCACCGTCTCGAGGGAGGAACAACTGGCGAGGCGTGCAGAGGGCGAGGCTTGATTGAGCGTCTGCGCATGGACGCGTCGCCGCCCCCTCCACCGCCATTGACCGCTACGGCGACGAAACCAAAATCCTCGCCGTCGACCGAAGCGAGCGGCGCATCCAAGACGCCGAACAACAGCCTCAGATCCGACCTCTTGCCCACCGACGAAGAAGAAAAAGGCGAGGAGGGAGAAGAGGAGACGGCGGCGGACGACAGCGGTCGCCGCCCGACAAAGAAGAATCCCCAGCGCTGCCGTCTTGATCCGGGTCTTCCTTCAGCGGCGACAGCGCCTCCGGCCGCACTGACCGATGCCTCGCCTCGCTCCTTGCCATCTCTAACCACGACCACAACGACGACCTCCAGCTCGCTGCCGCTTTCATTCAACCCGACCCGTAGCCTAGACTCGTCAGGGATCTGACGGGCTCCGGCGGTGTCGCTGCAGATCGGAGAAGACGCGCAGCTCGCCTCCCTCTTCACCCCCCACCTCTCGCCACCGTCTGCAACCCTTCATGGTATGATGATATGTGGGCTGGCTGGTGTGCTAAGGTATTTTCTGATTCACTTGATTTGTTCCTGTCTACTGTTAAGTTATTGGCTATGATTTTACTGTATTCAACTATGTTAATGAGTTGGCGCTACTCTATTTGCTAACAGTAGTTGAGTCATTTGATTTGTTGAATGCAAAAGCTGTGGGTAGAAGAGTACTTTGATTGCGTGAACAATGTGGCTTCTGTTTTTCTTTTATGTTTAAAAATCTGCACGAGTGGCCTAGGGCTCAAAACCACTTTTATGTTGTTTACTTTTCCTGGATTAATGCTTTGTTATTGAAATTATTATATGACTACATATTCCTCCTTGCAAAATTGAACTAGTGTGTGCCTATTCCTTCTCAAATGTTAGAGTCGTATGGGAAGTTATATTCCTGAAAGATTTATACATACCGGAATAGTAACCGGGTATTAATATGATATATATTATATATTATTGCTGAAAGATTTATCGAGTAAGCATATTTTACTTTTTTTATTTAAATTCCGATTGGGCTATTAAAAGGCCAATAGCATTTAATTTTCCTGCACGGTGAACAGTGATTTTGGCCGGAATCCGGCAATCGTGAACAGTGTTCGGTCGGAATCCGGCGAACTCAGAAGTGTTTGACCGGAATCCGACGTCTCGAGATTTTCCCGGCAAGCCCAGAAGTGTTTGGCCAGAATTCGATACCTTGGGTTTTTCCTGGCAAGCCCGGAAGGCTATTGTATTTATTTTATTGTTTTTTATTTATATTAAGCTTGGGCTCATATTAGGCCCATTATATTTTAATATTCTGTTCTTTACATTTCAATTGGGCTCATATAAGGCCCATTGTCTTTAATTTCTCGTTTTAATTTTTTTACGATTTTATTGGGCTCGTATCAGGCCCATTGCATTTACTTTGCGATAATTTAATTTTTAATTGGGCTAATTTATGTAAGGCCCATTACTTTTAATTTTTCGGTTATTTAATTCTTTATTGGGCTAATTAACGAAAGGCCCATGTTTATTTCTTTTATTTAAGTTTTTAATTTTATTTAAATTATGTTATTCGAGACCCTTATAATTTCCAGAAGAAATTTATTATGGGTATTAAATGCGGACAGGAATTTACATATAGTCTGGAAGACTAAATATAAGAGTCCAGCAGACTCAATAAAAAAAAATACAACGAGGACTGAAAGTCTTACCGTTCAAAAGGTCCTTCAAATGACAATCAAAAATAAAAACTATTACCACCAGAAGATGGAAATTATATGACCACCAGAAGGTGGATATTATACTTGCTTACCCTGAAGGAGCAATTCATTTTATATTCAATTTATTTTATGTTCAGTTTAAATTATTACGCATTGCATTTATTTTATTTACTTTTCAGTACTTTATAATTGTTTCTAGGATAATGCCTCACGCATTAGTCTCGAAGACATTGCAAAATTAACATCCACAAGGGGAGAATTATATGTGTGGATGTCAATATAACAAATTATGATATCTCGAAATGAGAAAAAGATTAACACGCTCCAGAAGAGCATAAATCCGAATATGTTCCTGAAGAACGCATGTTTTAATATGATCTAGAAGATCGTATATTTACGCTCTAGAAGAGCATATACTCTTGAAGAGTACAGACACCCCCAGTAATAAAATGAATTATTATGGATCCCGATGAATTAACTTTGATCTATTCCCTGAAGCGAATAAGACAGTATAATTATTTGTGCCTGTGGGCATAAATGAGATAATAAATGGAAAAGGCTCAAAGCAAACATGCATATTATTATTGCATAAACGGATCCATAACTGGAGAACATTCAAAGAAGAATGGTTCTCATACATATGTTTAAACAATAATCTATCTGTTGGGTTCAACATTAACACTGAAACTCTGAGCCTCACCATTAATGTTGACCCTAACACTGTCGTTCCAGGAGAACCACATACCACCCATGTTGTTTTCTCCAAGTAACTCAAACCGATTTGCTGGAGGAAAGCGGAGTGGTATTACTCCATGATTCTCTGCTGGTTGCCACAGGGTTTCAGTAATCAGTACCATGTTGGGCTTATACTGATTCTTCAGATCCCTTAAGGTCCGCACGAAATCTTGGGACCGCCTGGCCACTCCCCTGCAATTTCATAATAAAAGTCGTACCTTGGGCCATGTAGGCGATAACCCAGAAACCCTCGGGATACTCCGAGCCATCATAGAAACCTGATAATAGCTGCTCTGATTCAGAATTTGACAAGTAGGCTCTAGTTGGAATTCCTGCATTCTATCAGATATGAAAAACATAATAGAGTTAGCCGAGCCATAAAAGGAAGCCCTTAGATTGCTTTGGTCCTCTAGAAAGAAAGTCTCTTCCATAGGAGTCACAAAGAACCTAGATGAGTAAAGCTCGTCAACAAAAACTAAACGAGGAATTCTTGCGAGTTCACTCGGCAGTTCCTCTTGCTGCTCATTCACCATGCTATAGGCTAGTCTATTCCTCCTTCCTAGATTGGCACCCTCAACAAAGAAAACGGTAAAGGGGGAAGGCATGTTTTATCTTGTTAATGTTTTTCTGTATGTTTCCATCAAATATCTCCCCCCCCCCCCCCCCCCCCCCCCCCCCCTTTCTTGTAGCCTGAGCTTAGACAGCTAGGTGATAATTTTTTCAAATGTGGACCCTCTTACTTTCTCCGAAAAGATCCAGAAGATTTTTCGGTGACTAGATATATGTATTTGTTTTTGGAAAAGTTTGCTGCCATATTTTAAATTATTGCTCAATAATTCTGATCTTTTCCGACATGAATGGCAGAAATAAGCCTAATATTAACACATGTATTGCAGTCTGAAGCTAGCAATTGAGTAATTGAAACTTACCATGTCCAGCCAGAAGCTGGAATGCACTAGCCTGAAGCTAGCAATTTTAAGTGTCTAAATACACAGCCTGAAGCTGAGACTGACTAGAAGTTGACTGATAGATATTTAATTAATAGCTAGTATACACCAGCCAGAAGCTGGTAAATAATTTTTCTAAGTTATCCAGCCTGGAGTTGGCACCGACTTGAAGTTGGTACATGGACATATTGTTTGGCATGACCGGTTGGGCCATCTCGGGTAAATTATGATGCACAAAATTTATTTTCTCATTCATTGAAAAGACAGAAGCCTTTACAATCAATGAATTTCCATGTGTTTGTTTGCTGCGAAATTAATAATACGGCCCTCCTAAGATGAGAATGGCCTAGTATCACCAGCAAGTTTGAGAATGATTCAGGGGCATGAATGCAGACTGATAAATCCGCTGTGTTAACCATCTAGGTAATTTTTACGATGCATCGACTAGATGGTCTATTGTGTAACGCAAGTTGGCATTGTGCGCACTAATTTAGTAATTAAGCCACTTGCAGGTATATGTCCCTGCTTATGTTACTAGACTATATGTCTAGATAATGTTAGTATATTTCTTCAATGGAAAATGTATATTATTGGAAATAAACCCAAATAGATCTGGGAGAACATTGACAATTGATTGCAGGACCATTGATGAAATATTATTGTTTTGAGAAAGTGGTATTTTATATGCAGCAACACTTGAGTGCATCAAGCCAACATGATAAGATCTCCCCACTTAATTGATTAATGGTCACATACTTAGTATTTCCCATCTTCGGACCACCGGTTATTCAGTATATAATGCTCCACCACAGGATTGTGAAATGGTCCCTTAAAGAAGATTGGGAATCTACATTGGGTATAAATCTCCATAAATTACAAAAGTAATTGAAACCTATGACGGGAGATTGGAGATTTATTTATAGCACTGCTTATTGATTGATGATTTTACCCAACATCAGGGGGAGAAAATAAGCAGCTGGATCAAGAGATTATTGAAATGATTTATCAATATCTAGTTTTTGATCCTCGAATATTTTGGTATGAACCTGAAGTTCAAAAGATGATTCATTTGCAAAAGATTAGTAAGTCATTTGCCAGACATATTTATTTGAAAAGCATGACCAAGTACCAGCTGCAAATGCTCCTGTTTCAAAAGTATGCAAATGAATCCAAATTACGCTAGAAGCGTAGAATATACTCGGTTCCATAGAAAACAAAAATTCTCGATAGAGAAAAAGGAGCAAAGATATAAGATGGCCCACTGAGAAAATATGACCTCCAGTAGAGGTCCAAATTAAATGTCCTCAAGAAGAGGAAAATCCTCCAGAAGAGGTCCCTGACACAATTGATAAAGTTCTGGAAGTAACTCAAGTACCTGAAATAAACTGAAAATGATGAGATCTCGATCACAGTGTCAGGAATGAGATGGAACCGACGTGAAATAACCGTCGACGGAATACTTGTTATATTTATAATATAGCGCTAAATAAAATGAGGATCATGAACCTACATTGGCGAATGTAGGCGCTGTATGATTGGCCAAAATAGAGAAACACGTTTAAGGCTGTGTTGAAATCGCATGAAGCGAAAAATTTTCCGGACCTGTAGTCCGTACACCAGAAGGTGTAAAATTCAATTGGTCATAAAATAGATATTTGTGCAGAAAAGAAATAAATAGTGAAATATAAAGCACGGTTTGTGGCACTGTAACAGCCCGAGTAAAAATTTACATTTTACCGGGACTGTAAAAACGCTTTGTACAGTAATTTACCATGTAAATAATCTTGGGTAACTATTTCAGGGTAAATTATGCATCGGATTCCGAAACCGACCCTTACCCCACGCTCGGAATTTTTTCTGCGGATTTTACAGACTAAAGTTGGAATTTTCCAGGTCCAGGAACCCTCAGAAAAGTCAGGTTTATCCTCGAATTATCGGACCAAAAATAAGTCAAGGGGGTATTATTGATATTTTCTGGTCCGGATGGGACACGACTGCATAATGCAGCTGCCTTCTCCTGTGTGCCCGTGAGCTGCCTCTGTGCTGAACGTGACCCTGCATGTTTTATTTTGCCCGTACTCATCATCACCTGCAAACCCACTCTCAGCTCACCTCCTTCTACAATTTCTCTACAACCTTCAACCTCCAGTACAAACCTGCAAACAACATTCAAGCAAACCAGTAGGAAGAAAAAAAAAAGAAAAGAAAACAGAAAAGAGGAAAGAAACTGGAAAAGAAAGAAAAAAAAAGAAAAAAAAAACACAGAAACACACCACGACCCGAACCACCGCCGACCTCCGCTGCTGCGCCACCGGACCACGCAGCAGCAGCTCGGGTCGCGTCTCCACCAACTCGCAACCGTCATCGCCGCCCGAGTCCACCTCTTCCTCACGCGACGCCGCCGACCCAAGTCGCGGCAGATCTTCCCTCTCGCCGCTTGCGGCCTCGCCGTCGCCGCCACTGCCTTCGTTGCCTCGCTCCCGTCTGCCACCGCGCCGCCGCCTCCTGCTCAAGGTGAGCTCGGGTTAGAAGACGACCCACCACACGCACCGGGTTGCGACCTCAGGTCGGGTTGACCCGCGTGTGGATGGGCTGGGGATGTTGGGATTGGGCCTTGGTTAGTTGGGCTAGGCCACGCGGGCCTGCGCCTGGGCCTCAGCTTAAGGTCTAGGCCTGGTGCTGTGCAGGCCTGGCTGGCACTATTCACGGGCCCAGTCCAGTTTTTTTTAAAAAAAAAAAGAGGAAAAAGGGAAAATAAATTCTGGAATGAAGAAAAAAATAAAAATAAAATAAATAAATATATTGGTATATTGGAATAATTTGGAAAATATATGGATATTAAATGGAAAATAATTACTTTGGAATATATATATATATGGTAAATAATAATAATTTTGGAAAGTACATACTTAAGGAAAATAAAAATGGAAAAGGGTATTATCAAATAAATTCGTACCGGAATAATAACCGGGTATCAGTAAGGTATTTTTGACACCTGTAAATAAATGGTGAATTATGACGATAATGGGAATAACCCGGGGAAGTACCGAGTAGGTCTAGTAATTATTTTTACAGCTTACAGTAATAGTCGAGCATTTGCATATCATCTTATATGTGCATAAATTGTTGTTTGATATAGGAATTGATAACGAACAGTACCCTGAGGAGCCTGAGCCGGAACACTTCAAGGACTATCAGGAAAAGAAAATCGGCTAAGGTGAGGATAAGTAGATATTTATATACTGCCTGTAGTATCAAGTTGCTGTTTGTTTATTGTTGTGTTTTATGCTTGAATAATTCTTTGTGGTTGTGAATCGTTGTTGTGAGATGAATTTAATTGGAATTTATTGCTGTTGATGTTGTTGAATTGATGCTACTGTTGATGTTATTGGTAATAGTAGGAATGTTAGTATTAGTAGGTTATTACTGTGGTTGTTGACTGTGATAATTGTGAGGGTAAAGTACCGTGGGTACTAGTTGAATAAGCTTGTATTATCCAGACAAGCGGAGAGGTTGTGAGCCTGCTCGGGATAATGAGATAATGGAGGATAATAGGAATTAAGTAACTAGAAATAATAAAATTGGTCACACTTAGACATCTATTAAGTCACAGTTAAATGTTGGAATAGCCAGATGGTAGTCTTATTTTTATGGTGCTGGGGGAGAGTGTGCTTAGGGTCTGCTCCCTGTCTGTACCAGTTTTTATTTTAGGCATTGGGGGAGAGTGTGCTTGGGGTCTGCTCCCTGTCTGTGCCAGTTATATGTGGAGGTACCAGGGCGGGGTCCATGGGGCTAGCTAGCTTGACTACCAGGCGACGGCCATCATTTAACTAGTGATAGGGGCCCTGATAATAAAATTGGTATAGCATGTCTAGTATCACAGAGTGTGTTATTTAGGGTTCATGTGAACCTTAGTTATTTGCTGTTGTTGTGACTTGGATTATTTACGGTTGTTAGTATATGTATATTTGCTTATGGATTTTACCCGGTGAGCACTTCGGACTCACCCCTCGCCTGCGTGACCTGGTCGCGTAGTTTGATTGTGCGTAGCTCAGGTACGCTCGAGGCAAGCTGTGGCGCACCCTCTGCCAGGCCCGGATCCATCCTGCGTTGCATCATGTTTATACTGCTGTCTATTGTTGTGTTGTATTAAGACTTCCGCTGCTTGCATTTTATAACTCTGTGGATTAACGCTTGTTGTAATAATGTTCCCGAGCTGGGACAAGTACGGTTGATGTATTATGCACTTTTATTGTATTAATTATGTTGGTTGTGATATTTACCGCTGTGGTTACTGTAATAGTATGTGGTCCCACGTGTTTACTATGCATAACGGTAAATACGGATCGGGGCATTTCATTTTGGTAGCGGAGCGGGTTGTAGGTCCTTGGTTGTTGTTTGATTGTTTGTGCATATCCTACTCCACATGTTATAAATATGATACTCATGCATACATCTTCATATAGGTAGGACGAGAAGGATCCGGCTGAGGGACACCAGCATGCCGCCCAATAGCACTTGGAAGAGGACCAAGTGTCAATCGGTCAACCGCATGCTACGTAGATGAGCCACATGTTTACGATGGGGTACCGGGTATGCCATACCAGATGTCCCTACAGATGATGCACATGATGACCCAGATCCTTCACTGACAGACAGCTGGGGGACCAGTCGAGGACCCTGTTTTCACCAAGCTATCTGAGCTTGGAGCTGAGCCATTCTCAGGAGCGACTGACCCTCATGAGGCGGACGAGTGGTTACGTCTGATTGCCAGGGTCATGCTTAAGATCAAGTGCACGACCGACCAGTGGGCGAACTATGTCGCTTCTCTTTTCTATGAGAAAGCAGCAACATGGTGGGAATCTACCACAAGAGACCTGCCAAAACCAGATGCCAACGTTTCTGGAGAGGTTTACATCCCGACATTTGAGCTATCATGGGATGCAAGGATTTTGCTGGTTATCAGGACATGGTAAGGGATGCTCAAAAGTCTGAAGTTACCTAGCGTGACCAACAGGAGTATCGTCGGAAGAGAAATGCACCGCAGGTTCCACCTAGTCAGAACAAGAAGCCATATGTACCTGCCGCTAGTGCACCTGTAGCTGGACGTGGACAGTATCAGCAGATGACCTATGGACGTGGTTGGACTAACAACCGCGGAGCTCCGACTGGAGGATGGATTGGACCTGGAGTGACTAGTTCTGGAGACAACCGCTTCCGACGTCCCATATCATCAGTCAGATGCTTTGAGTCCAATGAGTTGAGACATTACCAACTTAGCACCGGCACCAACAGTTCAGGCCTCTGTGGCTAGTGTGCCAAGTGGATCTAGAGCACAAGGACAAGGTCGTGGTCGTGGGAACCCTTCCGCAAGGACCCAATCTGGAGCTAACCAGAGCACAGCAGTTCCTAGAGCTTTTGTTATCACCGCGGAAGAGGACCCTGATGCTGCTCAAGTCATAGCAGGTATCTTTACAGTATATGGTAGTGTTGCTTTCATATTAATTGATCCTGGAGCTACACATTCTTTTATTGCTCAAACCTATGCCATGCAACATAACTGTGAAGATGTATCCTTAGAAAAACCGATGAGGGTTAGATTACCCGCAGGCATCATAATGAGGCTAGATAGAGTTTGTAAGGATGTGTCGTTAGTGTTCGAGAACGAAACCTTTCCTGCTCGACTCATTGTCATGAACATGGGGGGATTTGATATAATCTTAGGCTTGGATTGGTTGTCGAAGTATCGAGCTTTGGTGGATTGCCGAGCTAAGCAAGTGAGGTTGACATCCGCCGAAGATCGGTCGATTGTTTTGTCCGGAGTGGGAAGAACTACAACCACATGTAGGATCTCTACTACCCAGGGCTACGGAATGAAGCAACGTGGACCGGATGCTTTGCTGACCCACATTCCAGGCGGAGAGACACAAGACCCTACCCCGGAGGATGTATTAGTTGTGAGGGAGTTTGTTGATGTTTTCCCAAATGATCTACCAGGTTTTCCACCCGACAGAGAGGTTGAGTACACTATCGAGCTGGTACCTAGAGTTACACCTATCTCGATGGCACCATACAGGATGGCACCAACAGAGCTTCAAGAGCTGAAGAAGCAGCTAGACGAACTATTGGAGGAAGGTTTCATCAGACCTAGTACCTCACCATGGGGTGCACCAGTCTTGTTCGTGAAGAAGAAGGATGGAAGTCTACGTATGTGTGTAGACTATCGCCAGATCAACAAGGTGACAATCAAGAACAAGTACCCGTTACCGAGGATTGATGATCTTTTCGATCAGCTTCAAGGAACAACGGTGTTTTCAAAGATTGATCTCCGATCGGGCTATCACCAGATCAAGATTTCGGAGAAGGACATACCGAAGACAGCTTTTCGCACACGGTATGGCCACTACGAATTCACTGTGGTACCTTTCGGTTTGACCAATGCACCGGTAGTATTCATGTGCTTGATGCACTTGGTGCTGAACGAGTTTTTGGATAAGTTCGTTGTGGTCTTCATCGACGATATCCTCATCTACTCCAAGAGCAAGAAGGAGCATGAAGAGCATTTGAGGATAGTGCTTCAAAGGTTAAGGGAGAAGCAGCTGTATGCCAAATTCAGCAAGTGTGAATTTTGGCTTGGAGAAGTTTCCTTCCTCGGACATGTAGTAGGCGGGGATGGAATAAAGGTTGATCCTGCCAAAGTTAAGGCTATGTTGTGGTGGGAGCCTCCTAAGAATGTGTTCGAAGTCAGGAGTTTTCTTGGTCTTGCAGGATATTATCGGAGGTTCATAGAAGGATTTTCCTTATTAGCCAGTCCCATGACTAAGCTATTGAGGAAAGAACAAGCTTTTGTTTGGAGCCCGGAGTGCCAACAGAGTTTTGAGGAACTTAAGAAGAAGCTGACTACGGCACCAGTGCTAATAGTACCGAAGCCAGGAGTGGAGTATGTGTTGTTTTGTGATGCATCAGGACTTGGTTTAGGAGTTGTGCTGATGCAAGAAGGACGAGTGATTGCTTATGCCTCTAGACAGCTAAGGACTCATGAGAAGAACTACCCAACTCATGATCTTGAAATGGCAACTGTGATTTTGGCTCTGAAGATTTGGAGAGAAGTGTCGGATCTTCACCGACCACAAAAGCCTTAAGTACATCATGACTCAGAAGGAGCTTAACCTGCGACAAAGACGTTGGGTTGAGTTGCTTAAGGATTATTATTGTACTGTCGAGTATCACCCAAGAAAGGCTAATGTGGTAGCTGATGCTTTGAGCCGGAGACAACCGGATGATGCCTCCACTAGTTACTCTATATTTTCACTTATCAAGTTAAGGAAGTTGGGAGTTGACTTGACAGTGGATGATACAGGAGCCTTGTTGGCACACATAAGTGTAAAGTCTAACCTAAGAGGATGGATAGTGGAGTTACAAGACGGAGATCCCGACCTGGTCAAGCTGAAGGAAGGAGTAAGGAGTGGAAAAGAGGACAAGTTCCGTATAGCTGATGATGGAGCATTGATGATTGGGAAATGGGTATGTGTACCCAATGTCAGTAATCTGCATAGTCAGATCCTAGATGAAGGTCATATGACACCGTATGCAATGCATCCTGGAAGCACCAAGATGTATCAGAACCTGAAGATCCATTTTTAGTGGCCTCGAATGAAGAAGGATGTAGCAGAGTATGTCGCAAGATGCATTACTTGCCAGCAGGTGAAAGCCGAACATCAGGCTCCAGCAGACAAGATGAGATCGTTGTCAATACTAGAGTGGAAGTGGGAGATGATCACCATGGATTTTGTGATTGGGTTACCGATGACCCGGAGGCAGCATGATGCTATTTGGGTCATCGTTGACCGATTAACAAAATCGGCTCATTTTCTTCCTATCCGCCAGACTGATACCATGGACATATTGGCGGGTAAGTATGTTGCTGAGATTGTGAGGCTACATGGGATTCCAAAGTCTATAGTCTCAGACAGAGATCCCAGATTCACATCACGATTCTGGAAGAGTTTACAAGTTGCTTTGTGAACCAATTTGAGCTTCAGCACTGCTTTTCATCCTCAGACAGATGGATAGTCTGAGAGGACCATACAGATATTGAAGGACATGCTTAGAACTTGTGCACTTAACTTCAGTGGGAGTTGGGATAAGTACCTACCCTTGGCAGAGTTTGCATATAACAACGACTACCATTCCAGCAATGGTATGCCACCTTTTGAGGCTCTCTATGGAAGGAAGTGTAGAAGTCCGGTATATTGGGACGAAGAAGGTATGAGATTGATCGTTGGACCGGAGTTAGTCCAACAGACAATGGACAAGATCCAGACGGTGAGACAGTGCATGAAAGCTGCTCAGGATCGGCAGAAGAGCTATGCCGGCAAACACCGACGTGAGATGGAGTATAACGTTGGTGAGAAGGTTTTTCTCAGAGTTGCACTCTAGAAAGGAGTGATCAGGTTCGGCAAGAGAGGAAAGCTGAGTCCAAGGTATATCGGGCCATATGAGATCGTTGAGAGGATCGGACCTCTAGCTTACAGGTTGTCCTTACCTGAAGAGCTATCACGTATTCATGACGTGTTCCATGTCTCCATGCTGAGGAGATCCGATCAGACCCTAGTCATATTGTGGCCCCAGTGGATGTTGAAGTGGCAGAAGACCTTACCTACACAGAAGTACCGGAACAGATTCTTGCTCGGGAAGTTCGACAGTTGCGGAACCATACCATTCCTATGGTAAAGGTCAAGTGGAGTAAGCATTCTGCTAACGAGTCAACATGGGAAGTCGAGGAGCATATGTGGTCCCAGTATCCGCATCTCTTCACCGGTTCGGAGTGAATTTCGGGGACAAAATTCTTTTAAGGGGGGTAGACTGTAACAGCCCGAGTAAAAAATTTACATTTTACAGGGACTGTAAAAACGCTTTGTATAGTAATTTACCATGTAAAATAATCTTGGGTAATTATTTCAGGGTAAATTATGCATCGGATTCCGAAACCGACCCTTACCCCACGCTCGGGATTTTTTCTGCGGATTTTATGGACCAAAGTTGGAATTTTTCGGGTCCAGGAACCCTCAGAAAAGTCAGGTTTATCCTCGAATTATTGGACCAGAAATAAGTCAAGGGGGTATTATTGATATTTTCTGGTCCGGACGGGACACGACAGCATAATGCAGCCGCCTTCTCCTGTGTGCCCGTGAGCTGCCTCTGTGCTGAACGTGACCCTGCATGTTTTATTTTGCCCGTACTCATCATCACCTGCAAACCCACTCTCAGCTCACCTCCTTCTACAATTTCTCTGCAACCTTCAACCTCCAGTACAAACCTGCAAACAACATTCAAGCAAACAAGTAGGAAAAAAAAAGAAGAAAAGAAAACAGAAAAGAGGAAAGAAACTGGAAAAGAAAGAAAAAAAAGAAAAAAAACACAGAAACACACCACGACCCGAACCACCGCCGACCTCCGCTGCAGCGCCACCGGACCATGCAGCAGCAACTCGGGTCACGTCTCCACCAACTCGCAACCGTCGTCGCCACTGCCTTCGTTGTCTCGCTCCCGTCCACCACCGCGCCGCCGCCTCCTGCTCAAGGTGAGCTCGGGGTAGAAGACGACCCACCACACGCACCGGGTTGCGACCTCGAGTCGGGTTGACCCGCGTGTGGATGGGCTGGGGAAGTTGGGATTGGGCCTTGGTTAGTTGGGCTTGGCCACGCGGGCCTGCGCCTGGGCCTCAGCTTGAGGTCTGGGCCTGGTACTGTGCAGGCCTGACTGGCACTATTCACGGGCCCAGTCCAATTTTTTAAAAAAAAAGAAAAAAGGGAAAATAAATTCTGGAATGAAGAAAAACAATAAAAATAAAATAAATAAATATATTGGAATATTGGAATAATTTGGAAAATATATGGATATTAAATGGAAAATAATTATATTGGAATATATATATATATATATATGGTAAATAATAATAATTTTGGAAAGTACATACTTAAGGAAAATAAAAATGGAAAGGGTATTATCAAATAAATACGTACCGGAATAATAACCGCGTATCAGTAAGGTATTTTTGACACCTGTAAATAAATGGTGAATTATGACGATAATGGGAATAACCCGGGGAAGTATCGAGTAGGTCCAGTAATTATTTTTACGGCTTACAGTAATAGTCGAGCATTTGCATATCATCTTATATGTGCATAAATTGTTGTTTGATATAGGAGTTGATAATGAACAGTACCCTGAGGAGCCTGAGCCGGAACACTTCGAGGACTATCAGGAATAGAAAATCGGCTAAGGTGAGGATAAGTAGATATTTATATACTGCCCGTAGTATCAAGTTGCTGTTTGTTTATTGTTGTGTTATATGCTTGAATAATTCTTTGTAGCTGTGAATCGTTGTTGTGAGATGAATTTAATTGGAATTTATTGTTGTTGATGTTGTTGAATTGATGCTACTGTTGATGTTATTGGTAATAGTAGGAATGTTAGTATTAGTAGGTTATTACTGTGGTTGTTGACTGTGATAATTGTGAGGGTAAAGTACCGTGGGTACTAGTTGAATAAGCTTGTATTATCCAGACGAGCAGAGAGGCTGTGAGCCTGCTCGGGATAATGAGATAATGGAGGATAATAGGAATTAAGTAACTAGGAATAATAAAATTGGTCACACTTAGACATCTAGTAAGTTACAGTTAAATGTTGGAATAGCCAGATGGTAGTCTTATTTTTATGGTGCTGGGGGAGAGTGTGCTTGGGGTCTGCTCCCTGTCTGTACCAGTTTTTATTTTAGGCGCTGGGGGAGAGTGTGCTTGGGGTCTGCTCCCTGTCTGTGCCAGTTATACGTGGAGGTACCAGGGCGGAGTCCACGGGCTAGCTAGCTTGACTACCAGGCGAGGCCATCATTTAACTAGTGATAGGGGCCCTGATAATAAAATTGGTATAGCGTGTCTAGTGTCACAGAGTGTGTTATTTAGGGTTCATATGAACCTTAGTTATTTGTTGTTGTTGTGACTTGGATTATTTACGGTTGCTAGTATATGTATATTTGCTTATGGATTTTACCCGGTGAGCACTTCGGACTCACCCCTCGCCTGCGTGACCTGGTCGCGTAGTTTGATTGTGCGTAGCTCAGGTACGTTCAAGGCAAGCTGTGGCGTACCCTCTACCAGGCCCGGATCCATCCTGCGTTGCATCATGTTTATACTGTTGTCTATTGTTGTGTTGTATTAAGACTTCCGCTACTTGTATTTTATAACTCTGTTGATTAATACTTGTTGTAATAATGTTCCCGAGCTGGGACAAGTACGGTTGATGTATTATGCACTTTTATTGTATTAATTCTGTTGGTTGTGATATTTACCGCTATGGTTACTGTAATAGTATGTGGTCCCACGTGTTTACTGTGCGTAACGGTAAATACGGATCGGGGCGTTTCAAGCACAAAGTTTTACCCAAATGACCAGGTATTCATTATGAGGAGATATACTCCCCTGTGGTGGATGCAATTATTTTTGATAAGTCTGGCATAATATGAAAGAATTAAAAATGCATCAAATGGATGCTATAACAGCCTATTTTTATGGATCCACAAGTTATGATATATGCATAAGAATTCCTGAAGGATTCAAGTTGCCTGAAGCAACTAATTCCCGGGAATATACAATGTCAAACTAATTGATTTTTATATGGTTTAAACCTAGCACTTATTGGTCCTGGAGTACACTGTTAAAGTGCTCGTAACATGAAGCCCGCAGCTTCTGCCATAAGCCTATTGGTGAGATATGGCTATGCTTCACCAAGAGAGGCCAAAAATGAGGGGGAGTAGAATACGCACTGCACTCTTTTTTCCTTCACCAAGTTTTTATCCCACAGGGTTTTTCTTGGTAAGGTTTTTAATGAGGCAGTTCTCACTTAGCGTATTCTACCCAATGAACAGTGACATCCAAGGGGGAGTGTTATAAAATGTGTGGAGTCACTGTTCTTGAAACGCCCCGACCCATATTTACTGTACACAGTAAACACGTGCTGAAACTGTTCTTATTACAGTAGCAGACAGAACACACAAATAACATACAGAACAAGTATTCTCAAATACAACATCCGTCACCCGAAACCCGGGGACCCTTATTCAAATCACAACAGCAGTAGCAAAAATATATAATACAACATCATATAAAATATCAGCAGCGGAAGACTTAGAATGAGATGCAGCGGAGGTATGGATCCGGGGACTGGTGAAGCAGAAACAGCGGCTGGCCGAACCACGTACCTGTACTACGAGCAACTCATACTACGGGATGAAACCCCGTAGGCGAGGGGTGAGTCCGAAGTGCTCATCGACGAAAGATAAATAGTAATATGCCGGCAACACAATACTTTCGAAGTAAAATTCCAGTAAAATCATAACAAGATACAACTTGATAAATAACTGAGCCAAGACCAAAAGAATGCTTAAATATTAACAAGTTTTATCTTTCGGGCCCTGTCACTGGACAAGCTAGGGGTCAGACCTGGTTATCAACATGTTCCGGGTGCTAGATCAATCCAGGGATCGACATCCCAAAATAGTAACCCAGGGATAGACATCCCAAAAATATAATAACGGGATAGACATCCCAAGCATAGACATGCTTAACATAAGTAACCAGATCATAGCCACCACAAAACAGTCTCTAACCTACCAGTCATACCACTACTTTCCTAGTGACAATATGTCGTCAACACAACTTCCAATTATCCAATTATCTCATCTAAACAATAATTCCATAATCATTAAATCAACCACAACAGCAATAATATCACAATCAAACTCAATTGGCTCAGCAGTTCAATCAGGCAAAATAATCACAGAAGAACAAACACAGTATCATGTGCGACATATCAATGGTTATCCATCCTCACCTTGGTCGATTTCCCTACTCCTGAAAGTCCTCAAATTGTCCCGGCTCCGGTTCCTCGGAATGTTGTTCGTTATCAGCTCCTATATTGCAAATAATAGCACATACTCACATAAGATGCATGCAAATGATGCTATACCGTAAAAATAAAACTAAACTGATCCGTTACGTCCCAGTGAACCCCGTTATCATCATCATTCACTATTTATTATTTCTGCGTCAAAATTCTACACTGTATTTATACCTGGTTATTATTCCGGTATTACTTTGATAATACCCTTTCCTTATTTATTTTATAAGTTTGTATTTCCCGAAATAACTTTTATTGACTAATTACATATTTCTAAGTAATATTGTGTCAAGGACTTATTTCATTTATCCTCACAAATATAATCATATACCATGTATATACCTTCCTACCGTATTTTCCAAAAATACTCTTGTCATAAAATATTTCTTCAATTGCTAACGTATTTTCATTTATTTCTCCTCAAAAATTACTACCACCATTTATATTCAAAGGTGCTAGCTATTAAAAATAATTTTCCTAGGATTTAATTGCATGTCTATATCAGCATTTATCTTAATTCCTTAAAAATATCATTAAAGGATAATTATTTCGTTAATTCCGTAAATTGTTACTATTTACTATTTATTACTTCTACTTCCAAGAAATTTCCAACCATTTTTATTTTTCTAAAATATTTATATATGTATATTTTTTTTCAGTTTTATTTCCTACTTTTATTATTATTACTGATTATTTCTTCTTTTTTTAATTTATTACCGGACTGGGCCAAGGTCCAAGTCCAAAGCCTAAAGCCTAAACCCAATCCAACCATCCTAACCCATCTCACCCTAAGCCCAACACTAAAGCCTAAAGCCCAAAATCCAAGTCCAACCCACTAACCACTAACACCCCTGCCCACGACCCACACCCTATTCTAACCGGATCTACCCGCGACCCGCGACCCATATCCGGGTCACACCCCCACAACCGGGTCTGCTCACCTTGATGTTTGCAGACGGCGGCGGCGCGACGGAGGAGCAACCGTGGGCGAGGCGGCGTCGAGCAAAAGGCGAGGTGGAAGGGAACCCCGAGTCTTCGGCGACGGGTGTGAAGGGAAGACGAGCTCGGGTCGGCTTCGTCTGGGCAGTACAAGGCGGCCGGACGCGCTGGCAGAGGCGATGCGAGGAAGGATCGGGCGGCGAGCTCAAGGCGGCGGTCGGTGTGGCGGTGTCTTCAGCGACGAGCGGTGCGCCCTCACAGCGACACAACTCGTGCAGGGGAGGACGGCGGAAAGACGAGTGGACGGCAGCAGCGAACGAGAAGGAAGAAGGACAGGCGGCAGCGTTGGTGGGGCTTGTGGCGGTGGTGGCGTGAGTTGTTGTTTGTTACGGTTTTGTTTTTTTTTTTTAATTACAATCTTATTGTAGTGAAGGACAGAGGCAAAGCAACGATGCAGAAGGCAAGGTAAGTTACTGGGTTTTTTTATTGATGCAGACAGAAGCAATGTTAGAAAATTTATAGGCAGGAAAGGAGATGCTGAGCTAAAATTTTCTTCGTGGAATACTTAAGTGGAGAAGAAAATATTCAGTGGAGAGGAAAAAGATTCGGTGGAGAAAAATTCGGTGCAGAATATTGACTATGTATTTGCATGATTGGATAGGAAATTTCTGAACCAACAAAATGACTTAACTGCCCTTCTAACTCCTACTGTGACAAAAACTTACCCAGGGGCATAATTGTCTTTTCGTAGCTTCCAAATTCGGAAAATTCCAACTCGTCCCGGAAATTCCGCATAAATATCCGGAGTATGGAATGAGACTCGGAATTGAAATCCGATGCTCGGTTTTCCATAAAATAATTACCAAAGATTATTCCATAAGGTAAATTACTGTACAAACTCCTTTTACAGTCCCGGTGAAAACATAAATTTACCCGGACTGTTACAGTCTACCCCCCTTAAAATAATTTCGTCCTCGAAATTCATTCCTATTCCGTGAAGAGATGCGGATATTGGGACCGCATGTGTTCCTCAACTTCCCATGTGGACACGTTTGCGGAATGCTTACTCCACTTGACCTTAACCATGGGAATGGTACGGTTCCGCAACTGCCGAACTTCTCGAGTAAGAATCTGCTCCGGCACTTCTGTATAGGTAAGATCCTCTGCTACCTCAACATCTACTGGGGCAACGATGTGACTAGGATCTGTCCGATATCTCCTCAGCATGGAGACATGAAACACGTCATGAATACGTGATAGCTCATCAGGTAAGGACAACCTGTAGGCTAGTGGTCCAATTCTCTCCACAATCTCATAAGGTCCGATATACCTTGGGCTCAGCTTCCCTCTCTTGTCGAACCTAATCACACCCTTCCAAGGTGCTACTCTGAGGAAAACATTCTCACCAACATTGTACTCCATCTCACGTCGGTGTTTGTCGGCGTAGCTCTTCTGCCGATCTTGA
This sequence comes from Turnera subulata, assembly GCA_028386065.3. Classification (NCBI taxonomy): domain Eukaryota; kingdom Viridiplantae; phylum Streptophyta; class Magnoliopsida; order Malpighiales; family Passifloraceae; genus Turnera; species Turnera subulata. Next base: position 124,686 of record JAKUCV010002922.1, read on the forward strand.
GCAGCTCTCATACACTGTCTCACCGTCTGGATCTTGTCCACTGTCTGTTGGACTAATTCCGGACGATCAGTCTCATACCTTCTTCGTCCCAACATACTGGACTTCTACACTTCCTTCCATAGAGATCCTCAAAAGGTGGCATACCAATGCTGGAATGGTAGCCGTTGTTATAAGCAAACTCTGCCAAGGGTAGATACTTATCCCAACTCCCACTGAAGTTAAGTGCACAAGCCCTCCACATATCCTCCAGTGTCTGTATAGTCCTCTCAGACTGTCCATCTGTCTGAGGATGAAAAGCAGTACTGAAGCTCAACTTGGTTCCCAAAGCTGCTTGTAAGCTCTTCCAGAAACGTGATGTGAACCTCGGATCTCTGTCTGAGACTATAGACTTCGGAATCCCATGTAGCCTTACAACCTCAGCAACATACTTACCCGCCAATGTATCCATGGTATCAGTTTGGCGGATAGGTAAGAAATGTGCCGATTTTGTTAATCGATCAACGATGACCCAAATAGCATCATGCTGCCTCCGAGTCATCGGTAATCCAATCACAAAATCCATAGCGATCATCTCCCATTTCCACTCTGGCACTGGCAAAGATCTCAACTTCCCTGCTGGAGCTTGATGCTCAGCTTTCACCTGTTGGCAAGTGAGACATCTTGCAACATACTCTATTACATCTTTCTTCATCCGTGGCCACCAGAAATGACTCTTCAAGTTCTGATACATCTTGGTGCTTCCAGGATGCATCGCATAAGGCGTCATATGACCTTCTTCCAGGATCTGACTACGCAGATTACTGACATTAGGTACACATACTCGTTTCCCAATCATCAGTGCTCCATCATCAACTATACGGAACTTGTCCTCTTTTCCACTCTTTACTCTTTCCTTAAGCTTGACCAGGTCAGGATCTCCATCTTGTAACTCAACTATCCATCCTCTTAGATTAGACTTGACACTCATGTGTGCTAGTAAAGCTCCTGTATCATCCACTGTCAAACCGACTCCCAACTTCCTTAACTCGATAAGTGAGAACATCGAATAACAAGTGGAAGTATCCTCTGGTTGTCTCCGGCTCAAGGCATCAGCAACCACATTGGCCTTTCCTGGGTGATACTCGATAGTACAATCATAGTCATTAAGTAACTCAACCCAACGTCTCTGTCGTAGATTAAGCTCCTTCTGAGTCATGATGTACTTAAGACTCTTGTGATCGGTGAAAATCCGACACTTCTCTCCAAACAAATAGTGTCTCCAAATCTTCAGAGCCAAAATCACAGCTGCCATCTCAAGATCATGCGTCGGATAATTCTTCTCATGTGTCCTCAACTGCCTAGAGGCGTAGGCAATCACCCGTCCTTCTTGCATCAGCACGGCTCCTAAACCAAGTCCCGATGCATCACAAAACAACACAAATTCGACTCCAGGCTTCGGTAATGTCAGAACCGGTGCTGTGGTCAGCTTCCTTTTGAGCTCTTCAAAACTCTGCTGACATTCCGGGTTCCAAACAAATGCTTGTTCTTTCCTTAATAGCTTGGTCATGGGACTGGCTAATAAGGAAAAACCTTCAATGAACCTCCGATAATATCCTGCAAGTCCAAGGAAACTTCAGACTTCGGATACATTCTTAGGTGGTTCCCAATCCAACACGGCCTTTACTTTGGCAGGGTCAACCTTTATTCCATCCCCGCCTACCACATGTCCAAGGAAAGAAACTTCTCCAAGCCAAAATTCACACTTGCTGAATTTGGCATACAATTGCTTCTCTCGTAGCCTCTGTAACACTATCCTCAAATGCTCTTCATGCTCCTCCTTGCTCTTTGAGTAAATGAGGATATCGTCGATGAACGCCACAACAAACTTATCCAAAAACTCATTCAAGACCAGGTGCATCAAACACATGAACACTGCTGGCGCATTGGTCAATCCGAATGGTACCACTGTGAACTCGAAATGACCATACCGTGTGCGGAAGGCAGTCTTCGGTACATCCTTCTCTGAAATCCAGATCTGATGATACCCAGACCGAAGATCAATCTTGGAAAACATAGTGGCTCCTTGCAACTGATCAAACAAATCATCAATCCTAGGCAACGGGTACTTGTTCTTAATTGTCACCTTATTCAGCTAGCGATAGTCTACACACATCCACAAGCTACCATCCTTCTTTTTGACAAACAGAACTGGTGCACCCCATGGTGAAGTGCTGGGTCTGATAAAACCCTTCTCTAACAGCTCATCCAACTGCTTCTTCAGCTCCTGAAGCTCTGTTGGTGCCATCCTGTATGGAGCCATCGATATGGGTGTGACTCCTGGCATCAGGTCGATGGTATACTCAACCTCTCTGTCAGGTGGCAAACCTGGCAAATCATCTGGGGAAACATCAAGAAATTCCTTCACCACAGATATATCTCCCGGGGTAGGATCTCGTACATCTTCACTTGCGATGTGGTTCAACATAGCATCTGGACCATGCGACTTTACTTCAGAATCCTGCATAGCAGAGATGCTACACGTGGCTGCAGCTCTCCTAGTTCCTGTTACCAAAACCTGTCGTCCACCATCTGAAATTAGCAGCACTTCCTTGGTTCAACAGTTCACCAGGGCATTATACCTCGACAACCATTCCATCCCCAGGATTATGTCAAATCCCCCCATGTTCATCACCACCAAGCGAGCTAAGAAAACCTCATCATCATAAGAAAGGAGGACATCCTTGCACACTTGTGTTAACCTCACCACTATGCCCGCGGGTAATCTAACCCTTAACGGACTTGCTAAACTCTCTTCCTTACAGCTATGTTGTATGGCAAAACTCTGAGCGATAAAAGAATGTGTGGCACCAGGATCAATCAAAGTGTATGCAATACTACCGAAAGCTGTAAAGGTACCTGCAATAACATCAGCATTCTC